>SNQJ01S0108268.1:11534-29474 GCA_010110895.2 Picea sitchensis
TGTATTTCTTAAGAATCTATATGCATTGATTTACTTCGCAGGTTTAAAACTTACAATCAAAGCATTGATCTTAGGGTTTTGTTGGTTCAAACAAGTCATCTTGGAATTTTCACTATAACGTTTTTTTAGTAGTTCTTCAAATATCAAAATTTGGAATTTACTCATAAAACATATCCAACTATGTGTGGAAAAAATTTCAAGTTCTGGTTTAATATAATTTAAGAGATATAGCCTATGGAAGATAGGGTTTTTGACTCATCCTGAAATCAGTTTTAAAAGAGTAATCTTGGGATTTTTTCTATAATAGTTTTCCTAAGTTTCAAATAGTGAAAGTTTTTGGAAGTCGAGACAACATATCTAAGTACGTTTGGTCCAAATTTCAAGTTTTGGTTCATTATAGTTTCATAGATATATTCTATGTAAGTTGGGGTTTGTGACTAGTAATGAAATTAGTCTCAAATGAGTCATATTTTTATTTTCTCTAGAAACAAATTTCATTCTAGTTTTAGACTCTGAAATTTTCATAATCATGAGGAGACAGATAATTACATGTGGAAAAAATTTCATAAATTGAATCAATACAATTTGTGAGATATATATTGTGTAATTTTGGGTTTTGTACTAATCCTTATAGTTTAACACGAGCCATTTTGGTATTTGTGCTATAACCTTTTATCAATCAAGGTTCAAACTGTGAAATTTTCAGGACTTTAAAAAGTCGTGTCAGAATGCTACAAGTTGAAATTCCAGATTAAAAGGGTTCAAAGTTCATTCATCCAAACATAATCCAAATTAGGGTTTGAAAGGTACATAACTTACAATTGGAATAACTTTTGATTGGAAGATCCATTTTTGGTGATTCAAAATTTGTGAAAAATAGGAAAAAGAGAAGAATTATTATTTGCTCACATGTCTCCAAAGGATCCTCCAAAAATTACTTCACCAAATAAACCTTTAGAGAGCTCAACCATGACTCAAGAAGAAAGACATAAAAATTTCCACCAAATTTAAAAGATGGAAAAGAAGATGAATGAAAATATCAAATAGATGGAAAAGAAGATGGGTGAAAATATGAAACAAACAGAAAAGAAGATGGAAAATAATATGAAAGATTTGACGGATAAAAATATGGAGGAATCGAAAATTTCCATTTTACAAACCTTAGATGGGAGGCTTCCTAAGAGTGACATTGTGACCAAAGTGACTCATGAAAATAAAGGTAGTATTCTTGTTGAAAATGTTGGATCATGTTGTCATTGATGCCAATGGTTTGATTGATTGATGCCATTGATTGATGTCAAGTGAAGGATTGATTGATAGGCCTGATTGATTGATGATTGATGTAATGTAATATGTATTGTCCTTTATGAGAATGCCTAGATGAAGATGGATCAATGCGTTGTCATTGATACATGATGAAGATGGATCGATGTGGTTTCATTGGTGTATGATGCATTGTTGAAAAATGTATAGATGACTCATTATTGTCTTATCATGATTGATAAGGTGCACAAATGGATGAACCCCAAAGTGGTCCCCTTATGGTGAAAGCCCTCACGAGAAGACGCTTTGTGGATTGAGTTATCCTAAAAGAATGGTTGGAGGACCCATGCTTGTATGTGGAATAATGAGATGAAGATCAATGAATTTGTTGGTGAAACTATCCTAGATGGATATTAATTGTCATGCCATTTCTGGTCGTATGTGGAATGTCACATAACTCCTCACGGTTTGAGAGTTATGGCCTTATGAAATTGGAGGACCCTCACATGTTGGCTTGAAGCCCCAAAAGGTCAAAGAAGTCAAAGTGCTTGAAAATAATAAATAATTATTTAAATGATAAAGTAAAGTGACAAAGTCAAGGTGGATTATTTAAATAATAAAGAGAAGTGACAAAATCAAGAAATGATAAAGTAAGGTGACAAAATCAAGAAGGAATATTTAAATGATAAAGTATTGGAGAACTTTCTATTTATGGAAAGTGGTTAACCCTAAAATAAGGAAATTAGGTTAAGTGACCTAGAAATGGGCTAAGTGACCTAGAGGATGAAAGTATAAATAAGATAGCTATGGACTCTTGCAAATCATCCTTTTTGTGGATCAATGTAGAGATTCTTGTGAGAATATCTTTTGGAGTATTGATGGAGAGCTTCTTGTGAGAGCATATTTGGTGTGGATATCTTGAGCATGATTGAATATATATTCTGAGAAAGAGAGCATGAGGAGGATCTCATGGATGCATCAAATTTTCGGCAATATCGGAGATCTTGACGGAAAAAGTCTCAGAGCTTCAGAAACCCTAGTTTTTGAGGTGTACGCGGGTTGTAATGGGCCAGGGCGTGTACATATGCGGGTTGTATGAGGACAGGGCACGTACAATGGAAAAAATCATGGATATTTGTGTTTGAGATGATGACTGGCTATTGAAGACTGAAGCAAGTTCCATATCTTCATTATATGGTCTCAGATCTGTTAATGAGACACTAGTATGGTCTCATTATTGTCTCGATGGATACTATTGTTTGAATGCTTAGGGAATTCTTGGTATGGTTGCTATGATGTGGTTTATGTTGGTTGATGGAGTGAGAAAAACTCTTATGATTTAGTACTGACATGATGGATATAGTATTATGCATGATTGAGTAACATTCATATTGATTGGTTGTGGAGCATGACTAAGCTATTGGAGAGCTTGGATGTGTTGTGACTAGCTGGTGGTCAGTTTGGAAAATAAGAGATAGAAGAGAATGATAAATTGGTTGCAGAGGATCTGAGTTGATCTTGAAGAGAAAACCCTAAGATCTTAGAAGTGATACGCAGGTTGTTGTATACACTGGTCGTGTACATACGTGAGTTGTAGTGAGCCAGGGCACGTACACACGCAGGTTGCACTACAGACAGGTCGCGTACCTGTTGCAGATTGATATTTATTGAGGATTGTTGCCTCATCTCAGTTGGTGTTGTGGATGTAAGCCGAGTCTTGCATTATAAAGTTGGTTCTCTTGTAGATTTGTACTCTATTCATTTGTTGTTGAAAAACCCCAAGGATTGTAGTCCGTAATAAAAATAAAATTGTGCATACATCTTGTGTTCTTTGTGTTCCTTATGGTGATGACTTGTTGATGATATGTGTTCACATCTAACTGGTTATAAATGGAAGCAATGAATAATGAGTAAAATGTTGAATGCTAACTAATGAGTTTTGTGTAAGAGGTAATTTCTGGGAAAAAGAGCCCCACACTCATTCACCCCCCCTCTAAGTGTGGTAGGTGTGTCCAACAGAAAAAAATTCTAGTAATAATCACTTTTCAAGTGGATTTAACTCCAATAGTGGAGATAATTGTTGATATTATGGTAGTTGCGGGAGGTATTAACCTCCACTTGTAATCTCTGATGAGACTATAATATTCTGGGAAGCAAGAGAAACCCTAAAGCCTTGGACAATAACCCTAGAAGACAAGTCGGCTAAATAGAATAATTAATATTGAGTTATTAGCCCCCAGGAAGAGAAGTTGGCCCAATTAGTTAAGATGGAGCAGTATAAATAGAGGATGCTAGAGCTCATTTGTGACTCACTCACTCACAACTGCATAAGACCAGTAGTGCACAAGTTTGGAGAGGAGATGCAGCTGCAGCTGCTACAACTTGTATTTCAGTTTCTGTCTTGGACTTTCTGCTTGGTATTTGGTTATCTTTGCTTGGTGTGCTAGCATTGGCTATTTATTGATTTTCTACCAGAATTATTCTCTCTTTCAAGGTTAAGGTGCTCGGTGGTGGCCTTTGTGCCTATGGTTGGGTGACAATATTGCTATATTGTCTATGGTTAAATGAGCACACCCACTTTTCTAATAGTTTATGGGCCCACACCTCCTTCAGATGACATAAATCACTATAAGGAAGCTAAGCCATAAGATTATAAGTCTTGTTGAATAATTGTCACTAGGGTTTCTCTCAGGTGCAGTTATTGAATCATTTTCACTAGGGTTACTAGCATGTACAACTGAAAACCCTAAAACCTCTTTCCCAACACCTTATGATGGAACACCTTACTCAAGGAGAGGATATTCTAGTGCGCCTTATTCCACTACACCTATTGGCACTCTCAGAAGGAAAAAACATCAAGGTTGATTTTTTGGGTCAAAGTCAATGTTTGACCAACTATCAGTCAACATAAATCATGAATGAAAAGGCAGATCATCTACACTATTCATCTCTTACAGGAACTCTTGAAGATGACATGTGGATAATTGATAGTGGAGATTCCAGGAATATGATAGGAGACTGGGTTAGACTCTCCAATCTGAATGAAAAGAAGACATCCTACAAGGTATAACTTGGAGACAAGAACACCTATCTAGTCGAAGGAATTGGTCAAGCCTCCATCAAATTGAAATCAGGTAAGAATGTTCATTTGAGTAATGTCTTATATGTACCTGGTTTAGAAAAAAACCATATATCCATATATTTCCTAGAAGACAAAGGAAATAGAATAGTCCTTGCAGATGGTGAAGTAGTATCTTGGTCTAGAGACTCCAACATAGAGAATGCTAGAGTTATTGGAACTCGTGAAGGCAGATTATATAGACTGCTAGAATGTAATGATGAAGCTCTTATACATGATGAAGTAAATCCCAATGAACTTTGGCATATAGAAGGTATTCTCATCTTAACTATCAAGCATTACCTCCCTCGAGAAAATGATTGAAGGAATACCAGAACTACAATCTACACATGAAGGAATTTGCAGAGGATATTCTCTTGGTAAAAATGTTAAGAATCCATTCCCAAGTAGAAATAATAGATCTAAGGAAATACTAGATCTAATACATTCAGATGTTTGCAATCCGGGTCCAGTCAAATCTCTAGGAGGTTCTCTTTTTTATGTAATCTTCATAGGTGATTACTCAATAAATACTTGGTTATATCTCTTGAAGACAAAGGATGAAGTTTTCAACAAGTTTCAAGAATTTAAAGAAGAAATAGAAAACCTCACAAGAAATAAAATCAAGACTTTGAGAATAGATAATGGAGGAGAATACACATCCAAATAATTTGTTTCCTTTTGCAAATCAGCAGGGATTAGGAGGGAGATAATTGTTCCTCATAATCCTCAACAAAATGGTGTAACAGAAAGGAAGAATATCTCCATCGAGGAAATCGTGAAGGTACTAATGAACGATCAAGGTTTATACATGTATTTGTGGGGAGAAGCAGCCATGACAACAATATATGTTCATAACAGAAGTCCCCACCACATATTGAAGGATATGACTCCAGAAGAAGCCTTCTCGGGAAAGAAACCCAATGTGGAACACTTAAGAATCTTTGGGTGCCTTGTTTACATTTATATCCCCAAGGATAAAAGGAAGAAACTAGAACCCTCGGGAAAGAAGGGCATATTTGTTGGATACAATGAATCATCCAAAGCCTACAGAATCTATATTCCAGAACAACATAAGATTGAAGTGAGCAAAGACATAAACTTCAATGAGAATATGGTTTTCAATAAATCTATAGAAGAATCCATGGAATAAGAAGGATATGCAGAGCCCAAAGAAGAAAGAACCCATCTTCCAAAAAGTCATAATGAAGAACCAGAACAACTTGATCATCGAATGCAACCATGTGAACCTATTGAATCATTTATTGTACCCAAAACTATAAAACATCTAGCTTGGCTTGAATCTACTCTACAAGAATCCTAAAGACTCAAAGCTCCAAGTGGCACCTTCGTAGAAAGAGAAAATCCCAAAATATTCTCCAGCTATGCAGCATGTATGACAAAGATTATAAATGAAGAACCCACCACATTTGAAGAATCAGCTTAGAAGAAACTGTGGAAAGAATCCATGACAGAAGAACACCAGTCTATCATGAAAAATGACATGTGGGAAATCGTGCCTAGACCCAAGGAAAAATCAGTGGTAACTTCAAAATGGGTCTATAAGATCAAACATGTAGTAGACGGAAGTGTGGAAAAATACAAGGAAACATTTGTAGCTATAGGGTTCTTCTAGAAGGAGGGAGAAGATTATTAAGAAACCTTTTCTCATGTTGCCAGATATACTTCTATTAGAGCCATTATGTATCTTCTCAATGGAGAAATTGAACAAGAAGTATACATTGAACAACCTCAAGGTTTTGAAGTATATTCCAGAGACACTCATGTTTAGAGATTAAATAAAGACATGTATGGACTCAAGCAAGCTCCAAGAGCTTGGTATGCCATAATTATTAGTTACTTAATAAGACTCAGTTTCTCTAAGATTCTTGTGGATCCGAATCTCTACTACAAGGTTGTGAACAATGCACCTGTGATTCTACTATTGTATGTCGAGGACTTATTCTTGGCAGGTGCAGAGTCTCTAATCACCCAATGTAAAAAGGAATTAGCCTATGAGTTCAATATGAAATATCTTTGTCTCATGAACTATTACTTGGGACTAGAAGTATGGTAGAAGCGTGGTGAAATATTCCTTGGACAAGGAAAGTATGCAGTGATGATTCTTCATAAATTTGGAATGATGGATTGCAAATACATGGCCACTCCTATGACCACAGATATAAGAAAAGTAAGAGATTCAGATCCTGATCCAGTAGACCCGTCCCTATATCATAAATTGAATGGGTGGTTGATGTGTCTAGTGAATACTCGACCAAATATTTTCTTCGTTGTAAACACCTTAAGCCAGTTCCAGGTGGAACCTAGACATGAGCATTGGATAGTTGCAAAGCATGTTATAAGATATATTTGTGGGACACTAAAATATGGTTTAAGATACACCTCATCCAGTGATATACAACTTCATGGATTCACAGATTCAGATTAGGCAAGGAGTGAAGAAGACAGAAGTACTTCAGGGATGTGTTTTAGTATGGGATCTTCTATGATATCATGGGTCAGTAGGAAACATAATTCTTTTTCACTTAGCACAACATAACCGGAATATATCACAGCATGTGAGGCATGTACCAAATCAGTATGGCTGAGGAAGATGATTTATGGACTATTTGATTAGGTACCAGATTCGACCATAATATACTGCAACAATCAAAGTTGTACGAGGCTATTAGAACACCCAGTGTTTTGTGATCAATCGAAACATATTGAGATCAAATACTACTTTATTTTAGATAAGGTCCAAGAAGGAGAAGTGAAACTCCAATATATCTCCACAGATGAGCAAGTAGCATATATTATGACAAAGCCTTTGTCCAGGATAAAGTTTGAGTACATAAGGGACAAGTTGGGGCTCGTGGAGATAACTCCCTTAGCTGAAAGGGAAAATATTTCTCCCCAGGTTGAGAGGGATCATTGATATATATTATTGGTTCATGGGAATTCATTTTCCAGTTTGGAAAATGGTCCAGGTTGGGCAGCTCCTTTCTAGTCTAGAAAGTGGTTCCATATTTCTGATGGACAGGCATTTTCTAGTTCGGAAAATGGTCCATATTGGATAGTCATTTTCACAATGAAAATGGTCCGATAGATTTTTGATGTACCATAGACATTGATTCCCCTTGTGGCTAGTGTGGGGGAATGGTATAGGATAGTCATTCTTCTTGGAAGTCACTATGACTAGTGGTCAAGTAGAATGGTATGCCTCGCCAGGAAGTCATTCTTTCGAAGTTCACAGTTGTGAGCAGTTTCGAAGAATGGTCCATTTTGGAGGTTGGTGAAGGACAGTCATTTCCTTAGGAAATGGTTCGAATAGTCATTCCCTAGGGAAGATTAATTCTCTCCAGGTTTCACTATGATTAGTGCCGAAGGAATGGCCCAGTTAGGTGAATGTTCGAGGTTTAGAAATCAGGGACAGGAATTCCCTAGGGAAGACTCATTCTCTTTAGGTTTCACTATGATTAGTGTCAGAGGAATGGCCCAGTTAGGTGAATGGTCCAGGATCAGAAATTAAGGACAGATATTCTTCTATACTTATGAAGAATAGTTAAGATAGACCATGGTTGATGTTTTATTTTCTGAGGGCAGATTCTCTTTCATATTGATGCAGGAGAATCGTCAACAAGAACACATGGAGAAACAATTCAGTGCCTTAGAACGCCTTTGAATCATTTCAGAATCTTAGCCGTTGGAGTTTCCTACAATTGTTTTTTGAAATGATCGAAAATTGAAGAAGATCAAATGCTTGGGAGTTGAATGATATGGTAGTTTCACTACTATAATTTAATGTAACGGAACTTAAGTAGTAGTTAGGTTTTTTTCTCAAGAGGATGAGTAGTCGGAGGGAACCCTAAGAACCCTCTAAGATAAATAGAGGTGTAGTATGTCCGAATGAGGCTGCTGGAAATTAGTAGGAGATTGTTGTGATTTAGTTGTTGTTGAATTTTTAGTACTCTTTTTATCATAGTTGTAGCCATTTACATTTGAATGAATATAACAAACGAAAAATGATCCAAATGCATGGTGTCGCTACTATTTACAATTCCATGTTATTTTGTTTCATGAATGAATGAATTATGTCGTTGAGAATATGAAACTGTGAAGTGTTTGGATAAGTTTCGATTGTTCCTCTTCGTTGGGTTCATGCAAGGTGTGCATACAGTCTACAAGGAGTGCGTTGATAGAGTTTGTTTCGACTCAGAAGAGATAGCGTGAAACTTTTATTTGCAAGGAGTCATGCAAGGTGTGCACAGTCGCTCGCAAGAAATTAAGTCTTGCGTGAGAACCTGCTGCAAGGAGTGACAGATTATTCTTCGACTCATAATCTCAGAAGATATAACAAAACTTTCATTTGCAAGGAGTGAAGAGGGACCGTTGCAAGGTGTGCATAGTTACCCGCAAGAAGCTAAGTCTTGCATAATAGTCTATTGCAAGGAGTGCACAAGTCCGACTAAGTGTCGAAGTAACCCTCTAAGGAGTCAAAGGGTCCAAGAGATAAATCTCAGGAGAGATAGCAGAGAGAAATATTCAAAGGGAGTGAAGCTCCGAAGGTTTCACAAACCATCAGCTAAGATCCATCTAGGAGGGGGTGGGATCATTCCATATCGTTGGATCTGGGAAAGGCACACGAGTTTTAATTATTTGTGTGCACATAGGAGAGAATACTCGCTGAAGTCCCGAAGAGGCCAGGGACCATCCATCATCTAGAGTGAAAGGAGGCAAAAGGTCCCTAACTCCAGAGCGAAATCACTTCGGAAGTTTGTGGATAAGGAGAAAGTGAAACCGTTGAATATCCTAAGGTCGAAGTAGATCCAAGTCGTTGGCTGCCAGGCGCTACGTGTCGACAGATCTGAGATTTCTGGAAATTTCACTTTGGAGGATTCCAAGCACAGAATTTGACAAACTCCCAAAGTCCTGAAAGCTGAAGTAGATCCAGGTTGTTGGTTTCCAGGAAATATGTGTCGACAGATATGAGATTTCAGGAAATTTCACGTCGAAGGATTCCAAGTGAGGATTTTGATAAAATCCTGAAGTCCTAAAGGCCAAAGCAGATCGCAACCATATGGTGTGGAGGGAACATGGCAAGAATCCATCGTCTTCAGGCGAAATCACTCCGGGAGGAACAAGTGCCCAGGAGCTTGAAACTCTCAAAGCCTGAAGAGTCGAAGTGGATAGTGGTCATCAGATCCAGAGGGACACACGTCAATAGATCTTGTACTTTGGGTGGAAGTACCTCAGGAAGAAGCAAGTGTGGAGATTTTGAAACTCTCGAAGCCCGAAGATTCAAAGTTAACCATAGTCGTTGATCTGTGGGAGACGTGTGTCAACAGATCATGGAATCTAGATGAAAGAACTCTGGGAGAAAGCGAGTGCGCAGAAATTTGAGGTTCCTGAAGCGCGGAGTCCTAAAGTGGATCTCGACCGTTGATCTGAGAAGGGAAAATCGATGGTGAGGAATCATTGCGGGGAGTGGAGGAAATTAAATCCAATGTGCTAGTTCACAACCCGCAATTTTCTAGGACCGTCGATCTTGTCGAGACAGGGGATCAATGACCACGATTTAAAGGAGGTTGGGTGATCACTTTGTCGATTGCGGAGACAGAGCTCTCTGATAAAGAGTGAGCACGTTGGAAGCCCATAATTTCTGTGAACCGTCGATCGACGGACAGGTTGGTAATGATCAGATCATGACCGTGAAAAACAAAAGGGCGATAATAGGGAATGTGTTTTGAGTTTGATGCCATCAAGGTCCTAAGAAGCTAATCCATCTCGAGAATAATTAACGATCCTTGACCGAGAGGTCGAGCAACCCCGAGGAGAGAAGGGGGGTATACATCAAGTGGTAATAGAGCCTGAATTTGTTTTCAGGTAGAAAATAAGAGCTCAAAGTTGTACTATGTGTGTGAGAACCAGTCACCACAATGCCACCGAGGAGACATGTGGAGCCACCTATAGAAAATTGTTTTGTAGAAAGAGAAAGGAGAGAGCTTTGTGCAAGATTAGAAGTGATGGAATAAGTGCAGAGGAGAGCACCTATTGTTGGGGACATTAGTGAGGCAGAAAGTGAAGAAATAGAAGTTGAAGAAGTTGCAGAAGAAAATGTTGTCAAAGAACGCTTACTGAGATAAGTTGTTAAATTGGGAGCTAGAGCCAAGATAGACATCCCAATGTATGATGGAAATTTGGATGTTGAAGAACTGTTAGATTGGATAAGATCCATGAACAAATATTTTGACTATGAAGATGTCGATGAGGAGAAAAAGGTGAGACATGTTGTCACCAGGGTAAAAGGACATGCATCACTGTGGTGGGATGAACTGCAGGCTGAGAGGAGAAGCAAAGGCAAACAAAAGATAAATAATTGGGATGGAATGGTAGAAAGGATGAAGGCTAAATTCATACCCAAAGATTATCAGATAAATATGTTCAGGAAGTTGCAGAACCTGAGATAGAAGGGTATGACAGTGAAAGAGTACATAGAGGAATTCTACAAGCTGAATATCAGGATTGGACAAAGAGAGAAATATGAAGAAAAGGTTGTGAGATATATAAATGGATTGAGATATGAAATCCAGGATGAGATCTACATGATGTCGGTAAGGAATGTAGAGGATGCTTATCATATTTCACTGGAAGCAAAGGAGAAGTTGGAAAAAAAACAAATCTAGCGAGGCAAAGGTAGAAGCCCGAACAAAGGCAAGGGAGTTTCCCATGACAAGTCACAGAAAACGAAAGACGAGACTGAGAAACCACATAGTCACTTAGAAACGGGAGGAAGTTCTCGAGGAAGACAAAGTGGTGAACAAAGTTCTTCTAGAGGAAGAGGAAGAAGTAGAGGAGGAGAGATAAGATGTTATGCCTGTGGAAAGACATGACACATGTCTTGGGAATGTCCCGAGAGAAATAAAGAAGGAGGTGAAACTCACATTTCATAAGCTCAAAATTTGAATGTTGAAGCAGAGGGAGCAGAAGATGGAAAATATTTGATGTTGAGAAAGGTTCTCTTGAAGCCAGAGCCAAAATTTGAAAATCCAGTGCAGAGTAACAGATTATTCAAGACTTCTTGCAAGACTAAAGATAGAGTATGCAAGGAATTAATTGACAGTGGGATCACTGATAACTTAGCATACACAGAGATGGTGGAGAAATTTGAGCCGGAGACAACTACACATCCAAAGGCATATAAAGTCTCATGGTTCTAGACAGGACACCAAGTAATGGTCACTAAACAATTCCTTGTTGAATTTAAAATAGGAGGATATAGATATTGTTACACATCAAAATTACTCACTTCAATAGTGTCGCAAGTGTCGTCATTACAAGTGTTGTAAGTGTCGCATCTTGTCTACAAGTGTCGCATCTTGACCGCAAGTGTCACAAGTGTCGCAAACATCATACTACCATATTTCCTATGTCTTGCCTCTAACAACATCATAAGGACACTTAAGACACCTCAAAGACCAGTTTTGAAGACGAGAAATCAATTGACAAGGAGTACAAGCCTTTTGCCACTAAAAAAGCCACTCAAAAGTCAAATTTGGAAAGGAGCGCTAGCCTACATACTGTCAGGGAGCGTTGGTGCTCTGTACGCTCTTCTAGGGGAGCGTTCCAATGCTCTGTGTCCCTTTTGAGGGAGCGCTGGTCATTTTTGGGCAAAATTTGGTTTGTTGGAGGAAATCAGGGGCGAATCGCCTCAATCTCTGAAGTTGGTTGGATTCGAATATGAGTTCAAGGCATGATCTTAGGAAAGATCCACAACTGAAGGAGAGGAATCCTCAACTTATCCCAAAGATATATCAAGTGGTTGGGTCTTTCCAAGATTATATAAGGAGGCCTTCTCATGGTGAAAGATACATGAAAAAGATTGGAAGTATGAAACCTATGATCTCATAGGCAACATACAGTACATATATGGAGATTGAGAATTACACCAAACTTATGATCCCATAAGTGAGATGCCATTGAAGCATAATCAATGTAGATTACTTAAGAAAATGGGTTGGACAAGGAGAGATGGAAGAAGTTGTTGCACCTTCATCAGAGGATTGTAAGTATTCTTCATTTTTTTCTTTAATATACATACATTCTTGGCCTGTTTCTTTCAAGTTTGTGTTTGTTCCACATGAACTGGTCTCTAGTATATATATATGTATTTGAGCTAATCTCAATAGAATAGGAATCTTGTTGTATCGTTGTTTGTTCTACAGGACCTATCGAGGAGCTTGGGATTGAAGCTCAACTGGGAATTTGCGAGGACAAACGCCATTTAAAAAGGTACACTTTTCTTCTTCCTCTTCAGTCATTAGCTTAATTAGATCTAAAAGGATGTCAGTGACCAATGATAGCACCCTTTATATCTTGGTTTTAGGGGTCTAGATACCAAGAGGGAATCTGCTTGTCTGCAGAAGGATTCACCTATAACATAAAATTGGCAACTCCACTGGGGAGGGACCTTTGAATTTTTGCCTTCCTAGATCTTGATTTCCTTTGCTCATTTTGATCTTATTGATACTGTGTCTTTGATTCTTAGATTTGTTGATTGACCCTTCACTTCATCCCATACACTTTGGATTTCTGAACTTGCTTGAATTTTTGGATTTTGGGGTATTTTTCTGAAAAATTTTAAGCCTACCACTCCCCTTCCTTTGGTATCAGAGAGCTAGTGCTCCCTGCTAGCTTTACACAGAGCGTTGGAATGCTCTTGTTCCCCTTACACCAGAGCGTTTCCCTCGTTTTGTTAAAGATCTTGCAGGAGTTTAGTTTCTGAATCCATTTTTTCCTCTTTGAACTTGATTAGAGTTCTTACAACCTCATTGTATCCTTGTTTGGGTCCCCAACACCTTGATATCTGATAATTCATGAGGCTTTGTTTGGGTTTGTGACATCTTTTTCTTCCTTACTTTGAATAACTCTTTGTCTTTGACGATTTCGAGTCAATTTGTCGTTTTCTTCTCATTTATCTGACTGAGTGAAAAAAAATTGTAAGGAGATTCAAAGGTATTTTGTACTTTTCCTTTTGATATTTGAAGTCTTTTTCCCAAGAAATTCTTGTTTTTTCATCATCCAACAACCTTCTCCTACCGTCACTAGAAAATTCCCCAATTTTCAAGCATTATGGCTGAGGTTTTTGTGCATTTTTGGGCATTTTAATGCATTTATGGGTGTACCAAAGCCCCCCCGTAGGCCATATCAGGGCTCTATCACTCCCCTACAGTGATTTAGGGAGCGTTGACAGCACTCTATGCACCCTTTTGAGGGAGCGCTGGTCTCTTTTTCAGGGTTTTTTGCCTTATTTTGCTCAGTTTTTGCAACCTATTCTGCAGAGGTATTTACCCAACCTATGTGGATGGTTTGTGAAATTGTTTGGATTGGTTCTTGATGATTTTTTATTCTTGTCACTCTTTTTTTTCTTGATTAGAGCTTGAATCCTCTTTCAGAAACATAAAATTGCCTTTTCTAGCTGCATTTTTGTCGAGAAAATTTTGAGTGGTTTCTTTTTCTCCCTATTGTTTCTTGGATTCTTATATGCATTTTATTGTAATACTTAAATGCCTTTTGGTTTTAGGATCATTGACTGAGTTATTTTTAGAATATTCTACTTGTTTTCTTTTAGTTGTCATTGTTTTGAATGCATTCTTGCTTTTGGGTCATTGAAACTAGCTTGCATTTGAAGTAGCAGAATTGCATGTTTTGTTTTTTATTTGGGACATTGTGCATCTGTAATGATGAATGTTTTCTCCTTCTCATAGCATAGCTTTCATCGAAATGAAAATATTTCATCTTCATCTCTTTGCATAACTTTTGAGTCGGCCAAAACACCATATTGTCCATGCCATTTTCCTTTTGAGTAACAACAACTTTAAAAATCAAGCGCTAAACTAAAATTGATTAGACATTTTTACATTTTTTTGTAGAAAACCTACATTAGATTAGTTGTAGGGATTTGGAATAGGTGTGAAAGATAACTTTCCAAATCTTCAAACAAACATAGGATCTTATGTTAGGGACCGGTAAAATCCAATTGCTACATTTTGTCCTGGGAAGCCCTTCTCACACAAGGGTCAAACCTGAAGTCACATGGAGACTAGAAGAGTTACTCACCCTGCTTTGTTGGTATTGGTGTAGCGATTGCATGTATTATGGGGGTCGCTTGAAGGTATACCCACAACTATGAGTGGAATCCTTTCAAGTTGATTTCAGGCTAGATATCCTGCCCTTGTGCGTGGATCGTACTGTCGACTGTTTCCCAAGGCATCATTGTTGTATTTGGTAACCTTAGTGCCTATCTCTTTAGGGTCTTGTTGGCAGCCCTACAATATTTTCACTTCTTAAAGAAATGAATAATAAATTCCGTAGTTGCCTCCGCTTAATCATATGAACATTGCTACTTGAAAGATGAGTCTTGGGCTATAAAAGGTTTCTATTTTTCCTAGTTCTCGTTTTCAAGCTTCGCTCATGACTTAAAGCATGAACGAAGCATTGAAACTTTTGAATTTATTGAATTTGAATTTAAGGTTTATTTCCCTAGGAGCATAAATGTTCATATAAACCTTTTTAAGGATGATATTTTTCTTTAAGGCCTATCTCATGTCAATAAAATGGTTGTTTTTAAATTTCTCATTGTTATAAGGTCTACTTTGGACATTTGAATGATACACCGAGAATCGATTGATGTTAGGCTGTGAGTTTGTTCCATGTATGATTCTTGGTAAACCCTTTCTATCGTCGTTATATTGTGATTTGTAAAACACCTATTTTCTTAACCTTATAATGAGCAACTCAACCCTTTACACAATGGCGATACTTAAATGCATCTGGTCGTATTTTGTACTATGCTAATAGTGGAAGTTTGAAAACGACATGTCCATCATTTCATGTTAAGTCTCAGGTTTTTTTCTGTACCCTCAGCGATTCATTACACAAAATGCCCTATTCTCTTATGAAACCCCTTATTCCTCCATTTAATTCGCGCGAGGGTTTTTCTTCCTTGGTTTTAGCCCTGGTTCTTCCTGTTTTATGAAACCCTTCATGCTCACAGTGATTTATGTTACCACCGTGACTGCTTGTCTGAATCCACATGGCCCCTGTTGTCTATGTAGAACCAAATGGCTCGCAAACCCTGCTCATGTATGATGATGCAAGGGAAGACCTCAAGGGTCAAGGCTGGCTCAAATTTCTTGAGAAATTTCAAGGTTACAATTTGCAAGTGGCCCATGAATTCGCCCTCTCTTTCGATGGATGCCGAGCCAAAGTGGGTGACATTCAAGTTGAAATCACCGAGGAGTTTTTAATCCAGGCAATAGGTCTTCCACTTAGCAGGAAGAAATGGTTTAAGAATTCCAAGGTAGAGGAGGTGCCCTGGAGTTCGTTCTTTACTTCTAGGAAAATCCAGCGTTGTGATAAAAGTATGCCTATGTCTCTGTTAAAAACCAGGTAGCACGGTTTATTAGCAATCTTGAGATAGTTCGTTACATGTGAGGGTCGCTTTGGCTTCATTTTTCAGTATCACAAAAGACTATTAATGAACTTCATCAGTTTCCGGTTGAATATGCCTTTCTTTTTATTGAGAAGTTTATATAAGATGGCCAAGAGGTATAAGAGACAGTGTTTAAATTCCAGTTTGTTTCATCATGGATTGATAAGGATGTTGTTAGTCCATCATTTAAAATTGCAGGGTGACGATTGGGACACTTTCCTATCTCGAAATGGATTTATTACACCTAGCCCTGTAGAGGTTGATAAGCCCATGTTAGAAGAAACCCCAATCCCTTCCATTGACAGAATAGTATCCTCATTCAAAGAACCCTTTGATAAGGCCGCACTCGATGAACCTATGTCCGAGCAACAAGATGTTGATCCAAGATCCTCTGAATTTCATGACCATGAACAATATGCATGTACTAACACCTTTGAAAAAATCGCGAACAGGCCCTCGCGCAAACTGTTTAAAAGTGACTCGGATGTAGGGTTTAAAAACAAAAGGGCAAGGAGATTAATCTCTAGGATCCTAAGAAATAAATCAAAGTTTCATATGAGCTCAGTCAAAGAGATCAAGGTCCATGAGAGCTCTGATTCTGAGATTGAGAAATTCTTAGCAAAGGAGGACCCAAGTTACCTCAAACTAGATCTCAGCCAGACCTATGATTTCGTAGACAATATGCCACCGTGCCTGAAGCATAGAAAAGGTTTTCCAGGGATCAAACTTGGTAAAGAACCTATAGACAACAGTGGTAGAATTCTGACACATGGCCATGGATATCCTCAAACAATTGTTCCAGATACACAGTGTGAAGTTTGCTTGTTTTAGATCGACAAATATTACACAGATATGCCTTCCCTTCAACTGCAGATCAAAACCCTCACCACTCAGATCGACTCATTAATGATTGAAAATCACAGACTAAAGCTCAGTGCTCAAAGGCAAGGGAAGTGCTTGAAAAGGACTGGAAACGTAATAATAAAGAATGTTGAGTGTGTTACAACAGTAGTTAACTATGAGGTCTTATGAGTCAAATTTAGCATGCAGTTAAGAGGTAAAGATTTGTTTGTGTATCTTAGTTGTATTTTTAGTTTTTCTATTAATATAGATTTAATTAGATTTTTTTTGTTAAAATAAAACTAACAACAGAATCAGTTGATTATGTAGCCAGTCTATTCTCATTCAAATTTTTGGAAATTGTTGGTTAGAATAATATCTAAACTCCTTCATTTTCGTTTTTCCTTTCAGGATATTGTGTAGTTGGTGGTGATCTGATTATATGGACCATTTTTTAGCTTATTATCCATTTCTTTGGCTCATCTTTTGTAAACATAAACAAGTGTTTTATAGTTTTGAGAGATATAGTGTGATATGGAGTGGTTCTATTACCCTCTATTTTGTAATTAGTAAACCATTTTGAGATTTAATCGTATCCCACAAGATAAGATGTTTAGCTTGACTGAACTCTTTAAATATTAGATATTTTTGTAATGAAGGCATCCTCGCCTGGGGAAGAAGATGGACGTTTGATTTACAGACTTTAATGGAATAGCAATGCACATTTCAGCTTTAGCTTCTTGTGGATGGTATCTTCATTTAAGTTTTGTTTATCCTGATATGATAATAGGTTCTGATAGCTTTAGTCTTCATGATTTATTATGTTATTGGGATAATTTTATTTACAAATGTTGTCCATAAATAATGCTTCATATATTAATCGTGTGATCACCTATTCAACTTCAATTACAGGATTTCTCCTTAATTTTCGTTGAAAGATTAATTGCAAGGATATTTGCTAACAGATTTTTCTTAATGTAATTACTTGCAATCATGAGATCACAGTAACTATTGGTATCATTCTTTCTGTTATTAAAATTTAACTGCCAACATAATTGTTTTGCATTTATTCAGAATAGACTTAAGGTTCATTGTAGGTTTTTTCTCATGGACAAGGTGGTTAAATGTTTTCTAATCGCACAGATGTTTGGATGTATATCATTAGCTCGTTAACAGGTTAGTTCAATTTCATTTTTTTGTTATTTGTTTATCACTAAAATTTGAA
>SNQJ01S0108269.1:6465-28985 GCA_010110895.2 Picea sitchensis
GTCTATCTTTAAATATTGTGTTGAAGCAGTTAAGAAGTGTCACCCCTACCAGGTGTTCACTCAGAAAATGCAGTTGCACCCAACCCCTCTCCATCTAGTCATTATCGTCGGTCCCTTCACCAAGTTGGGGGTGAACTTTGTGGATTGCAACCCGACTTCGGCTGGGGGGAATCAAAACATTATCATGGTCATTAAATAATTTACTAAGTGGGCCAAGGCCATGCCTACAGTTAAATTTGATGGGACTATTGTCACCTTCTTCGTATTCAAACAAATTATTGTCAGGTTCGGAATCCTGAGTGAGATTGTCATTGATCATGGAATTCACTTTCATAATGAAATGATGGAAGAGATAGAATCCAATCTGGGGTTTAAGAATGGTCATTCTTTCCCTTACTACCCCAAGGAAAATGGATAGGTAGAGCCTGTCAACAAGTCTCTCAAGACCATTTTGCAGAAAAATGTTAGCCAAAACAAATCTGACTGGCATATTATGCTATATCCTTCACTTTGGGCATACCGAAACTCGGTCAATACTACCACTGAATTTTCTCCTTTCTAGTTAGTAAACGGTGTGGAGTCGATCTTACCTATTGAATTAGAAATCCCTTCTTATATATTGGAATTTGTTATCCTCCCTAACACTTCCTATCTCGAGCAATGCCTCATACACCTAGAGATCCTTCATGAGCAACATTGAGACACCTCTACGACTATTGAAGTGAATAAGAGATGTGTCAAGGTCCAATACGATAAGTCTGTTTGTCCTCGGTTGTACGTTGAGGGTGACTTGGTCATTTTATATGATCAAGCCAAAGAAAATATGGTCGGCAATGATCTATATGGATATCGGTGGCCACCCACGTTTTCCAACTGGCTCAAAATAGTTTTCTGACAATTTTGGCAATTTACTATTTTTAGCAGTTTTAACTTCCGGGGCCATTTTTAGGGCCAAAATGAAGGTTTTTTTAGATAGAGATCCTCAATGATATTTGAAGGCATGATTGAGCCCCCAAAATGAAACTCCTCAATGATACCTTTCCAATGGGCTATCACATGCCTAAAACGGAGATCGTATGCAAAAGTTACGACCTCGGGAAGTTGATGTACTACCCAAATGAGGCCCACATGACTTTTGGCGCTTCATCTCCTAGGGTTAGGTTTTTGGATGTCTAGGGGTTTTGGAATTCTTTCTTATTGTAAAAATTCCTTCAAAGCCTCATTGTAACCTTCTTCTTGTGAATGCGTGCTTCCGTCACATCTCTTCTCAGAGATAAGCCGCCACCATTCCAACAAGCTTGTTTCCGCTGCATTTTACAGTTTCAGCTTATTTCGTTATTGAATAGAAAACCAATTTTACTGTATCTCTGTTATTTTGTGTTAAGCACCTGTTAAAAATATGTATTCATTTCGTTCTACTCATAAAATCTAGATCAGACAAGAAATTTCAAACCCATGTGGCACGATCCCTATATCGTGCGACGTGTCTTAGAAAAAATAGCCTATGAATTAGAATATTACGAAGGGTGGTCAAGCCCAAGAATGGGATCTATTTGAAAATATATTATGCTTGAGCCCCAAGCTTGGGCGTAACTCTTTGTATACTAATGTAATTTAGTGTATATATCTTTTCCCTTTATTTTTTTCTTCAATTTTCTTATCAAGTTTTCCCTTGGTTGGAATATGTCAATGGAGTCTTCGGTCTACTTAGGATTCGCAGACAAAGCCAGTCATCATACACAAAACTTGGCTTTCGCCGCTTGGGTGGTTTACTCACCTGAGGGTCTACTAGTGTTTTCAGGTGGTGTATTCCTAGGGCCATCCATGAATAATGTGGCCGAATATAGCGTTGTTATAGAATTTTTGCACGATGCCATTTCACATTGTGTCCTCTTTTTGGAAGTTCGCCTAGATTCCTAGTTAGTAGTATGTCAGTTGAAAGGAAGTTACTATGTGTGTGACCCTACATTACTCTGATGATTCCTACGAGTACGCCTTTTAGAATGACAATTTGATTTTATTACTTATCATCACATACCTAGGAGTTCTAATTATGTATACGATTCTTATGCTAATTTCGTTTTAGATTGGAATTTGTCACATAACTAAAGAAAAGAAAACATTCTCATCAATGTACACATTGTAATATAAGTAAAGCCGAAGAACCATGTTTTATATATATTTCAAAAAATATGATGTTTATAGTACAAAATTGGGGCCAACACACTCAATACACATATACAACTGATAATACAAAATCCATGACATCTACGCCTATGGCACCGGATGTGTGTCATGATAACAAACTACGACATTTGCGAGATTCCGAAAGAGTCGCACCCAAGCTCTGATCACACCAACTATTGGACCTCGACCACATTTTGAGGAAATCTTGGTCAGGATTGGACCACTTTTGGACTTCGACAGGCTGGTCGAAGATGGAGCACCCAGACGGAGATGATATCATGGATCTCACCGATTTTGTGGGCTATGTGGACCCAATAAGGGGTTTTAGAGGGTTTTTGTAATGGGTTATGGGATGTCGGCCCATGATTAGAACTTATTGTAAAGGATGCAAAAGGTATAAATAAGTAAGATTGTATTATAGAAGAGTAAGTGTTGGGTAGTGGCTAATTGCAAGTAGTTTTGAGCCGCTTTGTGCAACAAAATGTGTATGTATTAAGGCTATGTGCTCGATAGAGAAGTTGGCTTGGTTACTTGACCTAGTTTGGAAGGAGGATCTGGTGCTCAGTGCACAAATCTCCTGTCCTACGCGAAGCTCGACTCTGTGGCTTAGTGCACAGGAGTCAGTAAATGAAAGATATTGACGAATAATAAAAAAGATGAAGCAGTTGGTGGATGTAGCCCTACTCTGGGGTGAACCACAAATATCTTGTGTCTTTTATTTTCTCTATGCTATGTTTTTTATGTTATGAATCTGCTCAATTATTTGGTTATTATGTATATAGATCCATTGATTCTTAGTGCTTTACTTGTGTTAAAGATAAATGAATGTAAGATCTAATTCAATGCTATGTGCTAAATGGTTTTATTGCTTAATCTTTATTGTTTCTATGCCGATCTATCTTTGGGTATGTTCTGCGAGGTTACTAAGGTTAGGAAACTAATGCATCTTTCTCTCTAAGTGTTACTATATTACTATGGGAAGTGTTGTTATCACAGATCTCTATCCCATATCAGTTACAGACACATGTGTCCTATAACCCCCCTGCTTCTACCTCAAGTGAGATTTCTCTTTCTCTGCAGGTGTTTCCAAAAGGGTCGATAGTTAGGGTTTTGTTTGTGCATTGTTGAAGCGTTGAACCCTGGGTCTTCCGTTGTGCCAACAAATAGTTCTGTTGCTAGGAACGAAATTGTGATTGATGGGAACTGAAGTAAATAAAATAGAATCTCTATGTGTAGATCTGCTACTGAAGTGCGTAGTATTCTACTTAACTTGTGAAGCTCCGTGCTAAGAAATAAATACAATCTAAAGAAAAGAGGTAAGATCCAAAAAAAAAAGAAGGTAAGATTTATGCTTTTACAAGCGAAAGATAAGTGAATTTTTTTTTCGAAAGCATGAATTTAAGTATGTTTAATAAATTTTGTCCTAGTCTGAAGGCTAGGGTGTAGTTGAAATAAAGAGTTGATTTTATTAAATTTAATAGAAATGAAGAAAGATATGTTATTCCTATGCATAGAAAGATTTTTTGGACTAATAAGTGGATGCAGGAACCTAGAAAGAATTTTTGCATATTACGGGTCCAACACTGTGATCCTAGTGTGCAGTACATAAGAGGAATGTTTAAAAGAAAAAGAGGATTGACATTGTGATATAATTGTAGAAGACCAGGACATCTTGCTAAGGAATTCCCTAGTGCAGGTCCTATTGTCTTTGTTGTAAGATTGTTGATCATGAGGTTGAGGATTGTCCAAACATGATTGCTAAAGTTGAACGGAAGAACATGAGACAAGAAAACTATGGAATAAGTCAAGAGACTAAGGGTATGTTATAAAGTCATAAATAAAAAGAACCAGAGGAAGTTCAGACTACATTAGTACAGTTGAAATAAACGATGTTTACAAAGATGTCAGTTTACCATAGATCCCGAAAGTAAAACAAGACATAAGTGCAAGAATAGAGGACTTCAACATAGACTGTGTCTTGGATGAATAAACACAAGTGAATATTATGACAGAAGAAAATTGGGAAATATTTGGAAAGCCTACTATGGTACCTTCATTGGGAAGGATATGCTTGTTTAAAGTAAAGATGATAACCCTATGTGGAAGAGGTACTAATGTCACTATTATTAATCATGGAACATTGACTGAAGAGGAATTTGAAGTCATTAAGTTTGTTGAGAACAACGCCCCTTTCCCACTTTTTCTAGGTAAGACTTGGATTTAGAAGGATCAAATCAGAAGGAAAGAAGAGGAAGAATCTATAGAAAAGAAAAAAGAAAGAACTAAGGGATTTCATAGCCAAAAAAATAGACTGAATGATAGAAGAATGAGAGGATAAGTCGAAGCAACAGAACAAAGTAACCATACAGGAGGGACAGAAGGAAAGAGAATTAGTTATCAAGGTTGAAACAATGCAAGAAGGTTTGAAGGACCTATACATGCAAGAAAGAAGAATATCCACCCAAAAATATTAAGAGAAGGGATATTAACTTCCGACCCTTTTAAGGCACATCAATAGTGCGAAGCCACCGTGCTAAAGAAAGATAAGAATAAGAATGGAAAGAGGATTCCAAAAAAAGTTAGAGAGACTCAAATCATAGGGAAGAAGGAAAGGAAGGTCAATAAGAAAAAAGCTAAGTTGGAAAAGATACATGAAGCTACAAAGAACAGATGGAAGACTTTGTAGACTGGAACCTTGTTGGAGGCAGGTTCATAGGATTTCAACCTCACTGGAACAACAGGACCACGCAGAATGGGACTTATCCCTGGCGAAGCTATATGAGCATTGGAGGCACCCCAACCGTTAGAACTATGCTCTGGAACATCTAAAAAATGAATTTATGGGTAGATCAACAACTTTTGGACGTTGAGACTATGCCATAACAGATAGATTTACATTGATGGAGGCATCTCTTGGCCTTTGGAAGAATATTTTATGAGGCCCCACTTATTTAACTTGTTGGTCACTGCGTCAAGACAACGTTTTGCTACCTGTGAGTAACTGATCCAAGAAGAGAATTGATTGTGTGTTGAGCTGTGTTATCTGAAGCTACACCTCACCATCTGTTTGTCTACCCCACTGCATGTTCGTCTACCCCAACCTATCTGTTTAAAAGTGAGAATGTTGGGTGAACCTAATGAATTAGATAAGTCTGTCGAGGAGGTCCTAAATAAGATAATGGC
The DNA here is from genome assembly GCA_010110895.2 of Picea sitchensis. Taxonomy (NCBI): domain Eukaryota; kingdom Viridiplantae; phylum Streptophyta; class Pinopsida; order Pinales; family Pinaceae; genus Picea; species Picea sitchensis. Next base: position 11,836 of record SNQJ01S0108269.1, read on the forward strand.
TGACAGACTGTTATTTGAAGGTGTCTAGGAATTTTTGACTAGGGGACTGCAGGGTTTCCCTTCGATTGGACATCGTTCTAGCTGTGTTAACCCCGAGACTGATCAACGTAGTAAGCATCACAGTGATCTGGCTAATTTGAAGTAGATACCATCGATCCTACTCGAGTACATTCCACATTTGGCTAGCACAATTAACCGCGATAACATCCCACGTGACTATCAGTACACTCTATTCACTGCATACATTCTGAAAGGAATACATGTAGTTGGGAGTTAGTTAGGACATATCTCGCTGCTGAAGAAAAACGACTTCAATCTAGGCGATAGGAAGAACTATGATATGCTATCACCCCACTGCTACTTGACGAAGTCAACTGGGATAAGCCTCACCTCATCTCTGAGCCATGGTTTAAGGGGTTGGCATAGTCCACTGTGCTGAATGTGATGAAGATTCCCCATTTTGGTCATCACTAGGAGGTTAATTCTTTCGTTAAACTCCTCTAGTCGTGTTATCATGGAGGATACCTGTGGCTCAACCGAAGGATTGTTGTGGATACGACGTTGATCCACCATATTATAGGCTTAATCATGAAGGTACCTAACCCTCAACATTTTTATCCAGGGAATACCTCAGACCGCTCCTTAGCACAATGCATCAAGGAAGCTTATGAAGAAGTCGAGAAAGGAAAGAAAGGTTACAAGGTATCCTCCATATAGGATGGCGCAGTGCATCTCGCCTTCCAAATCATAGATGGCAAGATCGTAAGGAAGAACCACCCCACACAGGTCACTGGGTTCGTGGTGGACCTTGTAGGAAAATGTGTGGAGGGCATGTAGATGAACTGGGTGAGCTACCTCGTCAATGAACTAGAGAAAAACTTCCACGAAGCTCAGGATTTGGGATACGAATTCCACTTCAGCTGGCTAATCATTTTGATCACATTTGTCAGTTGGAAAGTTCCTGAAGGAGCCACCTTTCCAAAGATCGAACCCTCGAAGTTGTTGGCCACTAAGTTTTCAACCTTATGGTACACCAACAACATGACGAAGCAGTGGTATTCCAATGTCGTATTACATGCATATTATCAGCAACTAAAGGTTTCCATTGAGTCATTTCCATGCATGACCCCATGCACTATGCACTAGTACCGACCAATATCCAAGTTCCACGCAGATCCACACTTCATCTATATCACTGCACGCAGAGATGAGAACAAGGAAGAATTACAGTCATACTACAAACTAACAAATGAATACATGGAGCAGATCACAAAGGAATGGTCGAAGGAATTCCTTGTACCTGTCATTGACACAAAACTCTCTGACACTGACACCATAGGAATCTCCCTAGTCACCCAGGTCGAGCATGTCAGACAATCGAGTGGGACGAAGAAGAATAAAAAGAAGGAAGAAATATAGGATATAGAGAGCGATGAGGAGGACAATGCCTTTGAAGAAAATGGATCTAGCTCGCTAGGAGGAGGAGGAGATGAAGAAAATGGACAAGGAGAAGGCGATGAGAAAGGGGGAGGTGAAGATACACTACCTAAAGATCCCCCTACTGGAATAATTACATCGCAGAAGAGGAAGTTTTCTTTGCAAAAATTTTCAACAATAAATAAGACGTGCACTAGTAAGCCCCAGTTGGAAGCAATGCTCATAGAGGATGATATTAGTTTAGTCTGTGGAGCTGTGGAGGATGCTTATGAGGATATCTTGCAAAGATATGGAGCGAAGTAGGAATATTTATATGGAAGCACAACAAGCTATTTGTTTGGTCTGTACAATACCTACTACATCCTACTCATCATAGATTGCAGAATTGGGGGATGAACCAACCCAATTGTGAAGACTTGCAGATGTGACAGAAGCTCGACTTCAGAGAATCTAGGAAGAGAAGGAGAAGGATATATAAGCCTTTAAACATGAGAAAATAAATCCTTAGAACAATTATGAGTAGTGTGGTACAATGTCGTCGCCTACGAAAGGGAGAGAGATGAGTATCAGGTGATGCTCCAAGAGGAAAAATCCCAACTACAAAGAGAAAAGGAGTAGTTTCTCACATAATGGGCCATAGTAAAAGAGGTAGTAAGTAAAACATGTCATTCTGTGCTAGGCTTAGCACAGAAGGAACAAGAGCCAGTTGAGGCTCAAGTGGTGAAGCTTGCTGAGACCATCTGTTATCAATGAAATTTCGTCTGCAAATGGTTACAGGAATCCAACAACTCCAAACAGCTATTAGTTCACCCATGGACCAAAAATTCATTTCCAAAAGGCCCAAAACTATACAATCAACAATAAAATCAGCATGTGCTAAGACAACACAGGGAGCACATGCACATGCGCCATTCAGAAATGCAGGAAAAATCACACATGTGCACAATGCGTGACTCGTGACGCAAAAAACTGTGCATCCCTCAAAACAATGCATTTATGATATTGGTCTGCCTCCCACCCACTTTTGGTTCAACTTCCAAGTCGATTTGACATCCAAATCTCGGTTGAATTCGGCTTGGTGGCTGGTCAAAGACCTAAGGGTACACTAAATGGCCCCTTGTTCACACTAAGTGTTGGTTGAATAATGCCTCAAAGTTATGCTATAAAAAGATGCCATGGGTGCACTACATTTTCAAGGAATTCATTTGTATTGTTATGTTGTTGATATTCTCTTGAAGGATCCTCTTTCCTCATCAAGATCATGCTAGTACCATTTCAGTTAGCCATTCATATCACCTCTAGATTGGATGTGCTTTGGATTCTCTTCACCATTTCATTTTAGTTCCTCACTTGTAATAAGAGATCAATATTTGGGGGTCCAAGAGCCCTCCCTTGGAGGAAGAGGGGACCCAAAATCCCCCTTTCTCTTTGGTGTTTTCTTTCCACTAATATAATCCTTTCCATTAGTGGCAATGAGTCTTGTTTGTTTCTTGTTCTAATGTCCTTATGCACTATAGTTTAATTTCTTTTATCATTCTTAGTTTAATTCTTTGCTTATATCTTATGCTTTACACTTCTAACTCTTTCCCCTACTGTTGTCTTTCCTAGTTGACCCAACTGGACTTGTAATCACCCCTGTTTTTCTCATTTAGGTAACAAAAGAGGTGCAACAGATTGACGACTCCACTGGGGAAAGGTATCAATTTCCTACCCCATTTGGGTTATTTTAGCTCTTCTTTCTATTTATTTAACCTACAAGAACCATAATCAGCCCAAGTCGGCCTACAGAAAGCCAAATTCAAAGCTGAGTTGAGAGAATTTCATCCAGAATTTTCTTCACGACCATGTAACAGACGTGCGTGGGTTTTTTGACCCACAGGTGCATCTTTATCACACGTGCACTAAAACCACTATATTTCTCAGTGCCTTCTACGCACTGTGCCCATAAATCACTTTCAGTTCACGCATTAGCGCTCACAGTGCCTCTGTCTATTTCGAGACCCGCACACCTGTGCAGAAAAACACACATTGTAAGCTTTTTGTGATCTGTGGAGGGTCCATAGCCTTCTTAAAATTGATTCCATGCATATTGTAATCTACACCACACTTCCATTCCCTCTCCATATAAATGGATTAGTCAAAACATAGGCACTTAGGGGTTAAAATCATTATTTTTCCTCTTTTTGTTTTTCATTTTGCCACATGGATGGCTTGCTTTGACTAAAGTTAAGTTGGAATCATTCTACATCACATATAAAACTTGCATTGGGACCAGAAATTGGATATCAATTGTTGAGTGTGCTCTTCTTTCGCGCCCTAAAGCGATCTTGAGAATCAAAAATAGATTGAAGGAAATTTTCATCTCCCTTAAAAAGACAAAATCTTTAGGAGAGGACAACAGCCCCCTCAAGACTCCTCTTAGTTTATTTTTCAAACACATCTTAAAATTGTAAGGGCCCATACATACCCACATGCTACAAAGATATGATAGTGTTGAAATTTACTTTCTTAGATTAAATCACTAGGGAAGCTTAAAGGTTTTGTAACGGGCCCATACATGCCCACATGTCCACAATATAGGATAGTTTCAAATATTTCTTAGATTAAATCATAATTGGGAGTTAAAGGAATAGTAAGGACCCACATGTCCACATGTTAGTTTCCTAGGGACTTTAAAATTCCGCAAGGTTGTACCAATGACATTTAGTTAATTAGGTAATCGAGACTTGTAAGGACCAAGAAAAGTCCACATGCAGCAATGTGACACCTAATTTATTAAAAATATTGGCACACTTTCACTTGTTCACACACAAAAGTCACTACTCACTCACATAGTTTTTCATCTCGAAACATGGAGGTTGAAGTAATTTTCCTCCAAAGGGATTCATAAACACCCCACCCTTTTCTTAACGAAACTATCCACTCCCCCTTAATTTCAACAAGATTGGCTCACACCCCCAATCTCTCAAACAACAACATCTAAATTTTTTCTAAAAACTCACTAAGTTTTCCTCCACAGGAGGTGCCAAAATAATTTTTTTAGTCTAGGTAGGATTTCGGGGATAGGCATCCAAATAACTCCCCGTTGTCTGGTTCTCACATCTTCAAACAATAGAAGTTGTCAAATAGGGAACTTTAAATCCTCCAAGTCAAGTGTTCCTACACCATAAGGCAGAGAGATACATGTGAAGGGTTGAAGGCTGAGGTCTGGTTGTTCTGTGCATCCCCCCTTGAGGCACCCACCTCTTGGAAGGAATCCATCCCGTGACCCATTTCTTAGGCTGAAAATCTAAATGGCGCACTTTGACTGAGGTACCTAGTGACCAAATTTTAGGACATCTACCCAGGTGGCAATTGTGGGCTCTAATTGCACTTTGATCGAATTTTGTGTGGCTATTGGGAAATATCACCAGCTCTTTCAGGATATGCACCCTCTACCCCTCATTATAACTAATTACTTCATCCTTCATTAGTTTCTCTTCCGGTGGCTTTAGACCCCACTTTTGAGTGTTATTGGAAGGTCTAGTGTTGTTTGAGAGGAAGGACATTACATCTTTTAGGACACGAGCATTTTTTTTCTTTGTTTTCCCACATGGAAAAAATCCACCTAACCACATGTATGCTTCTTTATTTTATGTATGTTGTTCTTCTAATTACATACGATTGTCAGATATATTGTGGAGGTCCAATTTATACAAAGTCTCTTGTTCATTAAATTTTCTCTCATCCACTTTTCTATTCGGACATCATAGGGGACCCACAGAATCCCCGTCATTTCAGACGCTTACTAAATCTCCCTCCCATCCTCGGGGGAGTTCCTAGTATTTCCAACTCATCAACCATACTTTCCCACACCCCTGTAAGTGTTGTTGTCTTGGAATCAGATTTTCTTGGTTCCACTTTTCTTATGTCCACTTTCCAAGGTCCAACATCCCCACACTCTCCTTTACACGCAAGTAGGGGGCCAACTTATTCTCAAGGGAGGAGTACAAACCCACCTTGTCCCCCTCAAGGGTCAAGGACACAAAACACTCACACCATGGCCGGAACTAATCCTTCGCCACCACCTCAGATGCCATACTTGGCTTCCCTCAACATACCAGATCTGACTAAACTCACCAATGATCCTATATTGCAGAAGCCCACATGTCCTGCAATGCCTACCAAACTGCCTTCAGACATCCCCAAGTTTGAAGGAAAATCGGGAGACGATCCCACTAACCATATCATGACCTTTCACTCATGGTGCTCTTCAAACAAAATCATGGACGATTCCGTCTGATTAAGGTTATTTCAACGTAAATTCACTGGCCCATCAACTAAGTGGTATGTAGAATAAAAATATGGATCCCATGTGACCTTTGAGTCCCTCGCCAAAGATTTCTTGACCTTATTTAAACTACCAATTCGTCATGACAATGGCCTCGAACTACTCTCGGAATTTAAACAAACCTTCACCATGCACATCGTTCACCACATTCACGAATGGTGTTGGCAATGTAGTCTCTGCAAAGCAGAAGCTACTCCACAACAATGTCTCAATTGGTTCCTCAAATCACTTGTTTCCCTCCTTGCCAAAGACGTAGCCGCCACCTTCCCCCAGTTTGAAGAAGAATCCATTAGCAAGGCCCAACATTTAAAACTCATTTACTCACAGTCAAGGTACTTGTATACGATCCTACCTGATGCCCCAAGACCCATACCATTGGCCAAGACAAACTTGGGATGTCTCACTCAACAGATGGATTGATTGGTACCACTACACACCACAATTCACATTCCCAACAACCACCAATGTATGGCACACCTCAATATCCACCATCATATGGTGGACCCTCTTATTATAAACCTCCTCCATATCCACAACCATACCCCTTAACCTTTCCTCCACCCACCAACAGACCACCACCAACACCCACAATACACCCCGCAACCCAACCTAGTTTTGGTACCCCCTCTACCTCTTCTTACACCCTAAACACTAGTGAAAGTGTCACACCTTCCTACACATCCTATGGATCATTACCACAGAATAATCTGTACTTTCCTTTCCTTGGCTCCCCCCAGCCGATTCCTTCCCCACACGGACAACAACATGCTGGGGTTAATTTTGTTCAACCCTCTCCTGTTCAATAATATCAAATTTTGACAGATGAATATGGCTAATCCATCCCATCAGTCAAAAAATGTCAGGAAGAAAGGAAAAAATCAAAACAATAATAATCCCAGACTAGGAGGAAATCAGAACCAAACCAACCTGCCAGGGGTAACCAACACCAGGGGAACCAGAACCCCCAAGGGAGAAATAACAACAAATGCCAAGGGAATAAAAACAAAAATATTCGGACAAAATTCCCTTGTGCTCTTTGCAGTGAATATGGCCATTATACTCACCATTTCCCCCAAATAACTAACTTTAAACGGATGAAAGAATCTAGAAATGGACCACAACCCCTAGTATTGTCTGCCCCCCAGCAGGCCCCACAACAATATGTGTAGCACCCACCCCCGTTCGTGTTGCAAAACCCCATACCACATCAAGGGGTGATGAACACCCAACAAGATATACAACCTACCCCATCATAGGCAGGCCCATATCACAACCCGGGCACTTCTGCAGATCGAACTATCCTCCTCACCAGTGAGGAAGAAATCCTTCTACAAATGCACGGTCGTCAATACAACACACCCTCTTACCCTAATCCCACTATTTCGAAGGCCACCCCAGTCACGACTGACCCACCTTTGATTATTTCACACCCTAATACTAAAACACCTCTTTGCATCCCTCACATCCCATTGCGCAGGAATTTCTACAACCCTCAAGCTAGGGTAGACCACAATTATAGTCTGGTTGATGACTTGGCACAATCCCCCACTGCTATGTCAGTCTTAGAAGTTCTTCAAACCTATCATACTCAATGGAAATAATTACTTTATGCCCTAGGGGAAATCAACCTTGCCGATACTCGACTCATCACATTTTATCTCGATAGTGGAGAACCTCGTCTCCCTGCTCTTGTCTCTTTTCAAATACCGGTTAAAATTTGGAATATCATAGTCCACCACTACATTATCGACAAAGGTGCATCCACTTGCATCATGTCCAAAACCGTATGGTAGAAACTTTTCTCTTCAGAGCTAATGCCCTCCTCCATGACTCTGAGGGATTATGATGGATGAACATCGTCTCCCGAGGGGATCTTCCAAAACGTCCCCATCAAACTCAGGGGAAAAACAATCCTTATAGACATTGAGGTTATCGATGCCCCACTCGACTATAATATTTTGTTTGGTCGCAGATACATGTATGCTATGAAGGAATTCGCCTCTTCCGTGTTCTGAACCATGATGTTTCCCCATAATAGAAATATCATTACCATTGATCAGGTATCACATTATGAGCCTAACCCTTCATCCAACATCGACAACATCCTCCCTTTTGTCCACACTAATCCGGATGCCTATCCACTCATCGAGATGGGCCCAAATTTTTTTAAAGACCCATCCTTGCTAGGGACATACCACGGAGCACCACCGCTCATCCATCCCTCAACACAAGTATGTGTCGTCTCCACCAATGGAACGACAACTGAAGATAATCTCCCTCCCACTGAGGTCTCTTTTATCCCTGATGTCCCACTAGTTGCAGAACTTCTCCCTCAGGAATCCCCTGGAACTTGTTTAGCTCTATCCGTTCCTGATCTTCCCCTCCCCCAGGGCCATATCCCAGTTTGGGAAACAATCCCCCAAGCCATTACCCAAATCCATTTATTTTACCCCCCACCGAGTGTACAAGATTTCCAGGTAGCAACAATGCTTACCCTTTATAATATGGTGCTGGAAATCCCATTCTGGTATCTACACCCGCCTGAGATGGTTCCTCAACCATCCCTCCCTCCCCAAATAGAAGGAATCCTGATGCAGATTCCCATACTCACCCCCACCATACCACCTCCACTCCCACTCACTAGCACCCCTGCTATAGCTGGGGGCAGATGGAAAAATAAAGAGCCCACTGCTCCACTTCCCCCATGTATCCAACCTCCTTGCACGCTATGCGAGAAAGAAAGACACCCCACCAACAAATGCCCATCTCTACCTGAGCTACACAATCTAATTCAACTCCATCGAGCACCACCACCACTCATCTCTTCATCCAGTACTGTCGGTATCTCCCCGAAAAAAAGTAACAAAGGAATGCGAACCAAATTCGCATGCACCATCTGTTCAGAATATGGCCATTATACACACCATTGTCCAGTGTTACCTCAATTCTGACAGACGCTAACAACAGTACACCAGAGCTTTCAGCAAGAACCCACCCCAACACACATCACTGAAATCCATTATGTCACGACCTCAGTCAATGAACATATGAGATTCCCTTTCTCTCTATGTGAATCACTTGATCATTTCACATATCAATGTCCTATGATCATTGAATACAGGCATCGCCAACTAGACCTTRTTCAAAACCCTACACCCCCTCCTCCCGCAGAACCAATGAGTACCCCTACCCCATCRCTTGATGTGTTTCATATCTTCTTGCCAGAACCTAAGGCACTCCCTACTCCCCCATGGTTTCTATATGATTCATATGAGGATTTACCCCCAAATCCCCCCAATTCTCCAATATTTCCCCATGGAAATTCTACGCCCGACTACCATTTTCAACCCCACAATATCTCGATATTTGGTTTATGTCGAGCGAACCATTGCAACCTCCTTGAAATACCCTCTCTACATCGTCACCACCAGACAACAACCCCATGGTGACAGTCACCAAAGTTACTCCTCTTGATCCCCTATATTCTCAATAGTTTCACTACGACGAAGACATCCTTGAAGAGTTAACTAAACCCGATTGCCCATGGGATGCGCTCCACCATAGAGCGTTCTTTCCTTCACAGGAAGCCTTCACGCCTCTTAACCAAAACCCCATATACACAGTCGAAACCAAATATTTTCTCCCATCGGGACATATAGATTGGTTCAATAACCCTATCCCTTCCCCCGACACTTTTGAGGAAGGCAATATGGCCAATATTCCCCCCACCATCAAAATCAATATTTCCATCAAATCTGGAGTCATAGAGGAAATCGCCATTGGCGCCACATGCTCTCCTGAAGAAATCACCGCCTACAAATCTATCTTCCAGGAATACCGGGACATATTTGCCACGTCATACACATATATGCCTGGCCTTGATCCCTCTATTATCAAACATTGTATCGACACCTGGCCTGATATCACACCTGTTCATCAAAAACAACGTCCTCTACACCCATCCAAAGCAGCGGCCATCAAGGTCGAAATTGACAAATTACGCGTTGTAGGGTTCATCTACCCCATCTCATATACGTCATGGGTACCCAACCCCATTCCTGTCAACAAAAAATAGGACATTATTCATGTCTGTATGGACTTCCGCGATCTCAATCATTCCTGTCCCAAAGACAACTTTCCAATTCCCTTTATTGACCAAATTATCGATGATTGTGCTGGTCACGAGGCTCTGTCCTTCATGGACGGTTTCTCTGGCTACAACCAAATTCAAATTCACCCAATCGATCAGTACAAAACCACATTCACTACCCCATTGGGGAACTTTTGCATATCGTTTCATGCCTTTTGGCCTCAAGAACGCAGGAGCCACTTTCCAACGCACCATGACATATGTTTTTCATGATCTAGCTCAAATCATTCTCGCTTACTTGGATGATCTCACCGCTCACTCCAAAAAATGCACTCAACACCTGAATGACTTACGCATTGTATTCCACAGGTGTCATTAGTACAATATCTGATTGAATCCCCTCAAGTCCGTATTCTGCATCACTGTTGGACGCCTCCTTGGATTCATCATCTCCCAACACGGCATCACAGTCAACCCCCTCAAGGTCCAAGCCATCATGGAAATTCCCCCACCATGTAATTTACGCCAACTGCAGAGCCTATAAGGAAAAGCTAACTTTTTACGATGCTTTGTCCTCGATTATGCCACTTGGGCACATGGTTTCCTTCGCCTCTTACGTCATGATATCCCATTCCAATGGGACAAACATGCCCAAAAATCTTTTGATGATCTCAAAAAGTCCCTCTCCAACTCCCTGTTAATTATCCCACCCAACTATAACCACGACTACATCCTCTATATCTCGGCCTAATAAATATCAGTAGCAGGAGTTCTTGTCCAACTAGGGGACGATGATCGTGAGCATGTAATTTACTACATTAGTAAAAATCTTTCAGGGACACCCTTGAAATAAAAACATGAAGAGGAATTGGCCCTTGCAGTTGTCCTCGCAGTCAAGAAATTATTCCATTACATCTTTCTTCAAACTACCAAAGTCATAGCATATTCAAACCCCATGCAATACTTGCTTAGTCGCCAGCAAATTAATGGTAAATTTGCCCGATGGATCGTCATCCTTCAGGAGTACGACCTCGAATTTTCAACACCCAAGAGCAAGAAATCCCTCTCCCTCTATTTTGTTGCTTATATGTTTAGTATAATGCACTCATTAATTATCAATCTGTGATTCGTAATCAACAGAGTTACAAGACACCAATAAGAAAGATAATTTATAATGTCACGAGTATAGAACTGGCTACATTATGCATGCTGGAAACAAATCAAAATAGAAAATTGCAATGCACTTTGGTTATCTTTCATAGAGAAGCTATCTACTCCATTATGGCACATGCAAGTATGAGATGGAGTTGGTTTGATAGATCAACTCTACTATCTGACCCAGAAAACTAACTATGCAATCCACACTTCTGAAAGGGAAATCACACATCAATCATCAAGACATGGCATGGGCAGTTCAATAGTCAATATACTGAGTATGTTGTGGTTCACAATGTTCTATTGTGGACTTCACTAGTTCTCCTTCAAATATGTCTAACCACTGCTGCCAACGTTCATGTCTAAAAACTAAATTCATAAAAACATAGCATATGCAAAAACAGAGCAAGTAAAGATCTCTAAACAATTATGTAATGGAAATACTAGTCTAAGCTGTATTTCTATCATCTAACAGAGTTAAATCTTCAGCTAATTTAACATTTACACTACTGAAAACAAATTCTAATGCTAATCTACGAAGATGTTGACCTTTGTTGGGAGGTGGGCCTTTGCCGCTTCAACAGGTCAGCTACTGAAGTCTACAGTAAGCTTGTCTTCAACCCACACATTACTCTCACTCAAATCTCAAACATAACATCAAACTTTTGTTAACAAATCAACTCATATTCAATCATAGACAATCAAGACATGGAGATAAACAATGTTCTTCTATTAGTCTTCACTCAGAATATGTTCTGCAATATCACACGTTGCTTCACATATTGGCAATATGCTAACTTTCCTCTTCTTACACCATCCTTGCCACGACTATTTAATAGTCTTAGTCATGAAACACAAGGAGGTGACATGATTTTCAAATCAGTCAAATGTTTAAATTTAATTATTCGGTTACATCTTTTAGCTTCATCCTCATGACAAGAAGTGCATGAGGATGAGGCAATCAACAAAATATTCTAACATAGCCTTGCTAAAGAAAATAAACATCCACCAGTTGTATTGGGTGATCTGGGGCTAAACTTGGTACATTCGGCTCTCCATATTGGTACCGGATCGTGACAGGTAGATGGTACCGGATCACAACAGTGCACAAATGGTGGTACCGGATCACAACAGTCCATGGTCGTTGGTACCGGATTGCAACAGGTGAGATTTTAGTATCGGATGCGTTTGGTACCAGATTCAGACAGTGGCAGTCTTGGTGTGCAGGTACCAGATAGTTGAGCTGGTATAGGAATGTTGGATATCTAGAGGTCAAAGATTTATACATGGAAAACTGAAGCATTAGTACATGAAATATTCAATTCCCTAACTCAATAAACCACAAAATGCTTGAATTAACCATACTTTACCTTATGACCTTATCACTAGCTAATGGTAGCATTCTTTTCATTCACCCAAGCTTAGGTAGGTCAAAAAGGGTATAGATGAAGAGTATAATAGGGTAATGGGGATGTCAATTTCGGGTCACAACATACCTGCCTTCACAAGTGACAAATCGTTGAAGACTAGTAATCATCGGATAATACTCTTCCTTGATGTAGTTCCTAGGGATCCCCTTTTTCCAGTCAGGGTGTTGATGATCTTCTTTCAAGAATCGTTGGCACATTTCTTTGTTGATTCCTACACCTTTGAAGTATTTGGCTCCTCTATTAGGTAGTCCCATGACCTCCCTTAAGGTTGCTTCATTGATTGTCAGTTGTAGATTTCCTATATGTGCAATCTCTCCATTGTAACCCTGAATAAATTCGTGTGATATCTTCTCGTGCCAGCATGTGAATTTTTCCAGAAATGGCATCCATCCTGATCTAGCATATTTTTCTTGACATAATTGGAACTCCTCGATTTCGCTATAAATTTGGAAGACCGGTTCGTGTCTACTAACGACCATCGTTATAAATTGTGAGAAAAGGATCAGGCTGTAGCACAAGGGTTTAGTCAATTGATGAAGGTAAGGGTTTGGTAATGGAAAGGAGTAGGCTCGGGACTGGAAAAAGCTCACGACAAGGGGGAATATGGTGATGGTGTTGATAATTCAAATGGTAAGTTTAAGTAAGGATGTCGTAAGGAAAACTTATGACCAAATGAGGCTTATCTGGATGGCTTCGCCACCCAGGTAAGCCATTTCATTTCTACCCATTACTGTAATGATGAAGACAAGACGTTGGGTGTTCAAGGCATCATTTTGGGATAGGTGATTGGACTTTCGGGTGGTGAATTTGATGTTGGATCATCGTTCATGATATATGATAGGTTCGTGAATTGCTTAACGACGAAATATATTCGTGGCTTATCTTTACTAGACATGCTTCATATTTTGATGTGATTTTTCCCTTAACCATGTTCGAGCGCTATGAGAGAATTGATTAGGTTTAGGCGTATGGGTATGAGGGATAGGTACATGGTTTTAATACTAAGGTCATAAGATCTAGTATATATTTTCATACGTATTGTAGTTTTATGAGCATAGGAAAATAAATACCATGTTACCTTTGCTTTTACCTTTGTATGATCAATACCCATAGCATGTGTGACTGGTTGTAAATTGTCAGAATTCATCCTTTTAGACTGAAGCTTCTTGAAAACTTGGTACGGGAATATCTTGTACTTCTTTTATTCCGTGCTTATCTTCTTTTGTATTTGATTCTGCAGGGTGATCATGTGAGTCTGAAAAAGAGTTTTGAAGGGGCTCTTTCACCTTCCCCCATGACGAAGATGTTGTATATCTGTATGCAAGAAGATTCAACTTTTTATATCATAATGGAGAAAAGATGATAAGAACAAAAAGAAACCAATCCAATTCTAGAAGTACATTTATCACCTAGCATATGATCTAATACCTAAAAAGTGAAATTGCCCTTCTTTTGATGGATTTTTGACAAAAGTAGCATTCAATAGTGAAACAAGGAATATTTATATGTTTGCCAGAAGAACAGATCCCACCTAAATTTCTTCAGAGATTTACTATCATTGGATGTTATAGATAAATTTCACAGTATAAGTATATTAGACTCCCTAGTTAGGGCTCCACTCTTAAGAAATTTCCTTCTTAGATAGTGTAGGCTTTAGATGTCAGACCGGTAAGTTGACTTAGGGTGATTCTCAAATGGACATTTGCTTGTAGTAATTATGTTGTTGATTAATCTGGAGTTTGTATCTCATGAAAGCCAATAATGACCTTTACTCTTTTTGTTTTAGATGACAAAAAGTGAATTTTCCAATCAGACAAGTATAGATGAGACATTTTTCAACGAGAACCCACTGCCAGCAATCCTGTTCAGTACTCCGATGGGGTAGTTGTGATAATTAGTGAGAGGTGCCTTCCCCAGGAAGAATTCCCCATTGCCAACAAACCTATTCAGTACCCTGATGGGTTTGCCTAGTCATACCACAGACCAATACCCGCTGCCAACAGACCTGTTCAGTATCCCGGCGGGTTAGTCTCTTAAACCCTTTTTCCATCAGAGGCTTCTTGTCCATAGTCACGTATTTTGGTTTTTATTAAAGAGTGCTTTGCATGGTGACAGGGGAGGCTCATCTGAAAACCTTTTTATAGGCTGGGGTGGTATTGGGTTGGAAGGCATATACTCTTCTTTTGAATGTCTTTTAAAGATTTGTCTGAAGGAAAAATAAACTTTTATGCACATTATTTCTTTAGAGTGATCCAAATGTATAATTTTGTCTGAATTTGTCCATAAGAGAATGACCTAAAGTTTCCCTAGGGTATTGGTACATCCTCTGCCATAAAAGTTTTGGTAGTGTGCCCATGGTAGAGAGTGTTCATATACTCATATGTTACTCTTTAATAAGATAATCCAATGAATACTATTGAAGTTTGGTTAGGGTGAGATAGTTGCTTATAGGCTAATATATTTTTTTCCTTTAAATCATGCTGAAATACTGGGTAAAGGCAACTTCTAGTCTTTAAAGAGGATTATGGTTCTTTGAGCAATCATAGGTAAAGATTGTGTTCCTCTTTTTATTTTGTTTTTAAGCAACAGAACCAAAAGAAATTAAAGTACTTCTCAGCAACAGAACCAAAATAAATTAAAATACTTCTCAGCAATAGAACCAAAAGAAATTAAAATACTTCTCAGCAACAGAACCAAAAGAAATTAAAATACTTCCCTTTAGTTGTCAACAAAACCAAAAGAAATTATTGCTTTACAAGGGCTGCCATTTGATATTGCATTCGACTTCTTGGTTCCATCTTAAGTGATTGTTTGCATGGCTTCGTACTTCATATTAATTGACATAAGATTTTGAAGTATGTGTAGTATGCTTTGTCAATTAGGTAATGTGTCTTGATAGTACTATAGAAAAACAGACTTCTGGTACCGGACTGGTACCGAACTGTTGGTACCAGACTGCTAGTATCGGATCAGAACATGATTTTTGAAGTAGAACAGAATATTGTTGATTCCTACAAACTGATGTTTAGCAAGTCCATGAAGGATCAAATAAATTATAGAATTTTATTTACAAAAAAGAAAAGAAATTGCGAAAGTAAAACAAAAGGGGGTAAGAATCTCTTGTTACCTTCAGCTTATTAAAAAAATTCAATCCACACCTATGTATAAAAATTTCAAATAAACCAATCAATCAATGTGGATCAGTAGGAGGGTCTCCTTCCTTACTGATCATCTGCATATCTGAATTCTGTAGTATACGAGTAAGGAATTCTTCTTTTGACAGAGGTTTGTTGTAAACTCGCAACCGATGACCATTCACAAGTTGTGGTGTTTGTTGTTCATCAATTGTCTTTATCCTGATTGAACCATTATCATAGACAGTGTCAATTTCATAAGGTCCCATCCAATGGGTGGTTAACTTACCTTTGAAGTTCTTGAATCTGTTGTCATACAATAGGGCCCAATCTCCTTGTTGAATTTTTTTCTTTTTGAGATACTTGTCATGCCATTTTGTTCTTTGTTCTTGAATGAGGGTAGTTATTTGAAGTGCTTCATGCCTAGTTTCATCCAATTCATTAAGCTACAAGAGTCTTTGTTGTTGGGCTTCATCCAAGTTCATGCCAACTTGTACTATAGTCCTGAAGGTTTTGATCTGGAATTATATAGGAAGAAGCACCTGCTTCCCATACACCAACTCATAGGGTGTATGTCCTGTTGTATTCCTCCAGGTGATTCTATAAGCCCATAAGGCTTCCAATAATCTGTCAGCCCAATCCTTATGGTGCAGCTGTACTGTTTTAGTAAGAATGGACTCAATAACTTTGTTGGTAGATTCTACTTGTCCATTTGCCTGTGGATGATAGGGTGTAGATTTCCTGTGTTTGATTTGGTACTATTCTGTAACAACTTTGACTAGATGAGAGGTTAATTGAGTTCCCCGATCAGTCATAATTTCTCGAGGTACACCAAATCTAGTAAAGATATCATTAAAAATTAAATCTACCACTGATTGTTCACTTGCAGCTGGTAAACCTTTTGCTTCAACCCATTTAGTCACGTAGTCAGTGCATACAAGTATATACTTTTTCTTTTTAGATGCAGGGTTAATGGGCCCTACAAAATCTAATGCCCATTTCTCGAATGGTTCAATAACTACTTGGGCTTGAAGTGGCATTTGGTCTCGTGCAATAGGCTTACCCATTCATTGGCATTCATCACAATTGGATACATAGGTTTGGCATCTCTGAAAATATGGGGCCAATAGTAACCAGATTGCAGAACTTTGTAAGCGGTCCTCTTGTCTGTGAAGTGTCCTCCACAAGGGCCATCATGGAAGGCTTGCAAAATATCATTAATTTCATCTTCCCTTACACATCTCATGATCACCAAATTTGTTCCTGTTTTGTAGAGGCAATCATTGTGCCACATGTAATTTTCACTTAGTTGAATTACTTTCTGTTTTTCTCTAGGAGACAATTTCTGAGGCATCTTCCCTGTCACAAGATTGTTAGCAACATATGCATACCACAGAGTGAATGTAGAAATAGCAAATAAATTTTCATCAGGAAAGTTATGTTCTACTGGTGCATTATCTCCAAGATGAATCATTCTAGATAAGAAATCAGCCACAAGATTATCTTTACCAGGTCTATCAATAATGTTGATATTAAACTCTTGTAATAATAAGAGCCATCGTGTAACTCTAGGA
>SNQJ01S0108269.1:44941-60338 GCA_010110895.2 Picea sitchensis
AAAAGATGAATTCTCGATGTTTCTAGAAGGGAATCTTCTAGAAGAATGGGTTGGCATTCGAATGGTTATCCTTGTACTGGATTCCCTGATATTGTGGGATCATTCTTATCCAAGTAACTATCTCATTCTCTCCTATATATTGACGGAATTGTCATGGAAAAGGTTAAGCAAGATTCATTGGAGAATTAGTGAAAGAATTGTGTGAAGGACTTAGCTTGAACAGTAGCTTGGAGACCCTAGCAATTCTATCAAGAGGATTTGATATTCTTCATACAAGGATTGAGCAAGTGTGTGTGTTGGAGCCAAGAGCCATCGAAAGGAAGCTTGCAACATCAAGGAAATCAGGTTGTAATCTTTACTTTCAATCAATATGATACAATGGAATGTCCCTTTCCCATAAAGTTATTCTCACTTTATTGTGTAATTCCTTGATCATACACATAAGTTGATTGTTGAATATATTTTTCTATCTTCACTTTGGTTGGTTTGTGTTGTCTTGGTCTTGACCTCACGAGAGCACCAGATTGAAGCGGGAGCAACAGAGACCCTAGGAAGCGATATTAAGGTATGTTACTTGTTCCTTCCTACTAGTTAAATCAATGGTCAAAACTTAGGGAAAGAGTCATGTCCTGTCTTGTTTTGTTCTAGATCCAGGTGGATCTAGGGAGATCTATTAGTGTCCACACCTACTGATTAGTCTGATAACAGTCATCAAATCGACGCCTCTGGCTTGCTCTCTCCCCCTTAGCCGGCCTCGCACCACCCTCATTCCGCCACCGTCTCTCCCCAGCTCATGGCTCTCTCCATGGCGGTCTCACTGGCGCCCTGACCAACTCAACCTCTAAACCACATGGTCCCATATCTGCACACACAACAAACAAATGATAACATCATCATCCATCAATACATCAAACTATATATGTTATACTATCTAACTATCAAATCATCAAAGCAAATACATCCACATACCTCTCTGGTCAAACACCTCGCCAAGGGGAAGCACCATCTCTGGGTCCTCTCAGAAGTCTACCCCACTGTACGGGTACTAGAGAATAATCTGTGGCATCTGATGCCATAGTCATGCAATCTCGGGTGTAAAATAGTTTCCCCCCTCCCCACCATCGTGGTGAACCAAGATCGCCCCCCACCACCTTAGTCGTGGCTCTCGCACCCCTGGCGCACCCAAAAGAACTCTAGGGAACAACATCGGCACGCTCTCTAAAAACCACGCCACCAAGATAGACCCAAAGGAGAACTCCCCTGAGTCTACAACATGACACTTATCAAGCTGCCCTACCATCTTGGCGTGCAACATCATGCCCCAAGAAAAATGCTCACCTGCCAATGCCCTCTGCATCACCCTCAGCTAACCCCCACTAATCTGTTGAGTCACAAGAGACCCGTATAATCTCACCACCATTGCTACCACACAATGATGTACAAGGGCATCCATTGCCCTAATGCTAACCACAAAACCTGACATAAATTTCTCCCCTAGACAATACCTCTGGGCTAGGGTAACTAACTACCCATCCCCAGGTAGCACGAGATCCATTGGTAACAGGGTTCCCTGAAATGGGAGACCAGATAGAAAGCATATATCCTCCACCGCCGTGAAGGCTAGCTCCTCACCCCGCACAATGAATCAATGTCGATCCGAATCCCACATCCTAATCAGGAAATACAGTAAAAACTCTTGGGCCTGTATCAGGGGGCACTCAAAGAACTTCAACAACCCACAAGCTGCCAAAGTATCACGAACCGCCGATTCCTCATTGGTCACTGCCTCCCTTAGGCGTGACCAATCCCTCTCCCTCCAATGAATTAGCATCATCAAAATTGGTTACCTGCATCCACTTATACAATACTCGATCAGAAATCATAACCCATAAAAACATCCAAAAATCTCCAAAAAGTCAAATATTTACACTTTTCATCTTTGCCTCAAAGGCGCGGCTATTTTCCCCCACATGAACACCTGTGTATCCCACATTCGCGCACTCATGCATGCCTGTCGGTGATACAGGGGCACATACATGTGCCTCTTTCACATAAACAGATGCGCCTTAGGGCGCGAATGTTGGTCACACAGTTGCGCACACATGCGCGACTATCAGGTACACATGCGTGCACGCATGCGCAGTTGTGATCCGCACAGGCGTGCACCCCATGAGTGCCTATTTTCCTCCCTTGAGCACCCCCATGTGTGGTTGTCCAAGATACAACTGCACACTCATGCGCGGGAATCGTTTGATCGCCCGTGCACTGGGGGCCCCACACTCACTAAAACCCCTTGTACAACCCCCGTACAACCCTGCCCAAAAAACAAAACCCTAAGTCCTATCCAGGAGGATATGACAAATAACCTGAAACTCGTGGATCCTAGAACAACTACCTCGATCGTCCAAAATCTCAAAATATCATCTCAAATATCTCATCCACTCACTAAGACAACAATTACAAATGATGTGGCATTGTGGGCCCTACAACTATATATAGTCCTTTTTGCCAACATTCCAAACTCAATTTCGGGAGCTCCGAACATCCATTTTTTGATCTGTCTTCAGCCACGGGACCAGAATCTTGTCACCTACACAATAATATTCCCCGGGCCACTTTCCATCCTTCACCCCCGGGGAGCATTTTTTATCATACCCACTCTCAGGTACGTGTGCTCACATTCACTTCTTATTGAATAACTGTCATATGTTCTTTATCTTCAGATATAGTTCACGTCGGGTATTCAATTTTCATGTGTGCAGGTACTTGGTCATCCTCCATTCTCTCTACCCCTTCAGGTATATCATTGATACTGGCATGAAGTCATTCCCTCTTAATATCATTTTCATCTCCAGTAACACCCTCTGAAATTTACCTTTAGGGTTCATATATCCGGCTCTGTAGTACCGTCACCTCCGCTACATTTTGGTGTTGTCACCTGGTAGCACTCTTCCCCACATGATTTGTCCCATTCATAGTCCCCCTTGGCACTTCGACACTCATGTTGTTTTCACCCTCTAGGGATGGGAGTCCCATTAGTATTACGCATTTTTTGAGAATCAGCCGCATACTCCTTTTCCTCATTTTTCTAACCTACCCAATGGACTCCCAAGATATCCCATCATGGTTCTCTCTTGACTACACTTCTACAGTAGCATTCACCATCCATTTCCTCCACACTCAATTTTCCCATCTGCAGATTGTCCTCCATTTCACTTCCCTAATACAGAAACCCACCTATGGGGCCCCCACCCTCCACCTGTTTCCCAAGAAACTTGCACCATCATAAGCCAATCCATCTTAAATTGGGGCACCCGTTTCTGTATCTGCACAATTATCCCAACTTATTTTTTATTCTTTTGGAAATTGTATAAAGCCTTTGTTTCCAACTTTTTACATAGTTTTTTTGTCGTCACCTTTGGCAACCTTCTTCCTTTTGGAAAAGAAACCCATGTCACCCTTGGTTGGGGCATCCATGATCTTCTACTCCCGTTGATATCATCCATAAACCCCAAGTATCTCACCATCTATGTACCCATGATCTCTTATTTTATCCACTTTGTCACACCTCTGGAACCATCTAACCCACACCTAGTCATCCCCCTGACACTAGGTCCAGTTTTACAATTGCTTCCACACCCCCTTTATCCCCAACCAAGGGTAGTCTCGAGTCTCACCACTCTCTGAMTTAGTCCATGTTACTCATCAGTTCCTGATCTCATCTAGTGGATTTCATGAAGCCCTTCGCTTCTTGGAGTCGSGTCTCCCTTTCTGTCGACATCAGCATAGTTTCCAGACGGATGACAGTATCTTGACTCTCATTACCTTCAAAATGAGGAGTCTCGGATGACATAGAGAGAACCATCATTGCTTTCTACTGTCATTGACCCCCATGGCATTCAACTTCAAAACTTTCTCATTTTGTGGTGGGTCTTAATTTGCGACTATTGCATTTTTTTATATATATGCCGAATACCTCTGAACATTGTTAGGCCATCAATGCCTGCGAATCATCGACACTTCTTATAGGTGTCATCGCCTCTTTTCAGATTTTGTTCACCATCAGAATTGTCCTCTGTTATTATCAACCCACCCCTGAGGGTGTACACCTTTTTTAGTTACATGACACGAGCATGGGGCATGCCCGCCTCGTTTGTACACAGTTTTATGTTTTACACCTTGTGAAAGGTTTGGGTCCTACAAGTTCCCCTCTCCCTCCAATGGATCTCTCTTGACACTCTCCTCATCGCTCTTTCTTACAATGGTACTCTCAGTAGAAGAAACATTGATGTATTTCGGCTATATGCATGCTCCTAACCTCATACATCAGGGGGCATCTGTTATCATTGAAATTTCGTCGGCAAATGGTTACAAGAATCCAACATATCCAAATAGCTATTAGTTCACCCATGGACCAAAAATGCATTTCCAAAAGGCCCAAAACCATACAATCAACAATAAAATTAGCATTCTCTAAGACTACATAGGGAGCGCACGCACATGCGCCATTCAGAAATGCAGGAAAAAGCGCACATGCACACAATGCACGACTGTGGATGCAAAAAACTGTGCATCCCTCAAAATGGCTCATTTATGATATTGGTCAGCCTCCCACCCACTTCTGGTTCAGATTCCAAGTCAATTTGACATCCAAATCTTAGCTAAATCCGATTAGGTGGCTGGTCAAAGACCTAAGGGTGCCCTAAATGGCCCCTTGTTCACACTAAAAGTTGGTTGAATAATGCCTCAAAGTTATGCTATAAAATAGGCCATGGGTGCACTACATTTTCAAGGAATTCATTTGTATTGTTATGTTGTTAATATTCTCTTGAAGTATCTTCTTTCCTCATCAAGAGCATGCTAGCACCATTTCATTTAGCCATTCATATCACCTCTAGATTGGATGTGCTTTGGATTCTCTTCACCATTTAATTTTAGTTCCTCACTTGTAAGAAGAGCTCAATATTTGGGGGTCCAAGAGCCCTCCCTTGGAGGAAGAGGGGACCCAAAGTCTCCATTTCTCTTTGGTGTTTTATTTCCACTAATATAATCCTTTCTATTGGTGGCAATGAGTCTTGTTTGTTTCTTTTTCTAATGTCCTTATGCACTATATTTTAATTTCTTTTATCATTCTTAGTTTAATTCTTTGCTTATCTTTTATGCTTTACACTTCTAACTCTTTCCTCTATTGTTGTCTTTCCTAGATGACCCAACTGGGCTTGTAAGCACCCCTATTTTTCTCATTAAGGTGAAAAAAGAGGTGCAACACCATCCAATAGCTTCAAGCCAGGATAACAGATTTGGAGTCTCAAGCAGTACCGAGCACCCCGCAGGAGGTGCATGACCAGAGAGAGAAAACCACTAAGAACGTAGTAGGAAGGATAAGATCCCTTGCCTCAGAGTGAAAAAAACTAATTGATAGGGGAGCACAAACATATGAATGCCTCGCATAAGATCCAAATCTAAGGAAACTGGAAGTGCAGTTACATGAGGCACATAAACACACATTTTCCGTGTAGGCGCAGATGAAGCTTCTCACTGCAATTGAAAGAATGAAAAGATCCCAGGAGAAGCACGCAACCCAAAAACATATTACTGCTATCCAGGGCAAAGTAATGGAGGTCATGCAGAAGCTGCAACCTATGTAGGACAAATCTTGCAAGGTGTTCAAAGAGATTGATGGACAGGGCTTGCAATTAGACCAAGTGGTTGCATCAGTAGAAAAATGCCTGGAAGGGCCTATTATAGAGAAAATGATCCAGGAGCTTGCTGAGCAGGAGGCTCAGGCAAAGCAGCAAGTCGAGGTAGATCGAGTTAAACTTGAGGCCTTTGAAGCAGCATTAACTAGAACTGAGTGACTCGGGATGAGTCAT
Source organism: Picea sitchensis (assembly GCA_010110895.2). Classification (NCBI taxonomy): domain Eukaryota; kingdom Viridiplantae; phylum Streptophyta; class Pinopsida; order Pinales; family Pinaceae; genus Picea; species Picea sitchensis. The sequence continues at coordinate 50,815 of SNQJ01S0108269.1, forward strand.
AGGTGAGTGTTGGGGGCCTGTTGGCCCCCGACCAAGTTTTGAGGAAACCTTAGTCAGGATTGGACCACTTTTGAAATTCGACAAGCTGGTTGAAGATGGAGTGCCCACGCAGAGTTGAGATCATGGATCTCACCGATTTTGTGGGCTATGTGGACCCGGTAAGGGGTTTTCTATGGTTTTGGTAATGGGTTATGGGATGTTGGCCCATGATTAGGGCTTATTGTAAGGGATGGAAAAAATATAAATAAGTAAGAATGTATTGTAGAAGAGTAAGTAGTGGGTAGTGGCTAAGTGCAAGTAGTTTTGATCCTCTTTGTGAAATAGAATGTGTATGTATTAAGGCTCTATGCTCGATAGATAAGTTGGATTGGTGCCTTGACCTAGTTTGGAAGGAGGATCTGGTGCTCAGTGAACAGATCTCCTGTCCTACGCGAAGCTCGAATCTGTGGCTTAGTGCACATGAGTCATTCAATGTAAGAGATTGATGAATAATAAAGAATATGAAGAATTTGGTGGACGTATCCCCACTCTGAGGTGAACCACATATATCTTGTGTCTTTGGTTTGTTGTGTGCTATGTTGTTTATGTTATGAATATGCTCAGTGCTTTGGTTATTATGTATATAGATCTGTTGATGCTTAGTTATTTACTTGTGTTAAAGATAAATGAATGTTATATCTAATTCAATGCTATGTGCTAAATGGTTGAAGTGATTAATCTTTATTGTTACTGCATCGATCTATCTTTGGGTATGTTCTACAAGGTTACTAAGGTTAGGAAACTAATGCATATTTCTCTCCACGTGTTACTAGAATACTCTTGGAAGTGTTGTTATCACATATCTGTGTCCCAACTCGGTTACAGACACCTGCGTCCTGTAACCCCCCCTGCTTCTACCTCAGGTGAGACTTCACCTGCTCCATAGGTGTTGTCGAAAGGGCCGGTAGTTAGGGTTTTGTTGGTGCGTTGTTGAAGCGTTGAACCCTGGGTTTGCCCCTCTGCCAAAACCAACTACCTGCCACTACATAGTCTCTGATATATCCTCTACTAGAACCATTAGAATCCTATGTTTCAAATGAGACAAGTTTCCCTGCATGTTTTGAAGGATTCTCTCTTCTTCTCCTCCCACCACCTCATCTCCCCAATGCCTCTGACGATATCGTGGAAGCCTGTATGGCCTTTGTGGAAGCCTGTACGGTGTCTATGTATTCTTCTATCTTCATACCACTCCCAAATCCCCGGGTTTTGAGGTTCACCACCTCACCCCGACGCAACAACCCCGTCAAGAAATAAATATCCTTGACTTCAATCCTTAATGGTTGCTCATCAAGGTTGAAGCTCTCACTATCTAGATCCCAGTAATCCATGATAAATTGTAGAAACCTCACTTGGGTTCTCATCCCTTTGAGCACCCAAAACTTATACAACCTGCATCTTTTCAAGGCCAGTTGGGCCCCCAAATATATTTCCATAGCAGCATCTACCTCCTCATGCTCCCTTTCCCTCCACTCTAGCACCATCCTGCCAGAGAAACATCTCATTTTGATTTATAAAACATCAAAAAATTTCTTTACAGACATATACGTGGGACGTATCATTCATAGTTGTGTATAGGGATGAGTATACGTTTTCTGTCTTTTAGATAGCTGCGTATAATAATGCGTATACGTGCCCTGATGAGTGATAGCCTGTGTACACCTACACTTTTTATTTGCACCCTAGATAACTTTAAAATTCAAACCTAAATACAAAATGTAATCCACTAGAAAGGAAGAGGAGGGGAAGAGGAATTACCTGGTTTAGACGGTCCCTGATTTTGTCACTCTACGCTCCTGCAATCACTAGTTGAAGATCAGAGGTAATTTGGTCCAAAATTCACTATTTGGGTAAAAAAGTCAAATGACATAGTAAAATTTGGTTTTTATTACTATTTATAGCAATTTTTACCCACTTTGCATAGTTTAAGATCGTATTCTCGCCTAATGGACTAATACAACAGTGGATTGAGTTGGTTTATGTAGTTTTTTCTAGGGAGTCTTGCAGTTTTTAGCATTATGTCGACCGTTTGTAACTATGAACAAGTATTTTCGCTACCCAACATATAGGATAGGTATCCATTCAATCATGCACACTTGCATTTTCCTATAATGGTCACTCATATACCTTAGGTACGAACCCATTTTTTAGCGATGCAGAACCCTCCATCTTCTACAAGACATGTCATTATCAAATGGTAGAGACTTACCAAACATGGGTACCCTAGTTATATCCTCTGCTTCATTTGGTTCCCATGCAGGGATTTTTTTCATAGGACTAGGATTCCCTTATAGCTAATACATGACTTTATGTTGAACCTCATTTCTCACCCATAAACATGCTAACCTACACCTCAAGGACTCCCATGCGAGTCTGATTTAATCTCTTTTCCAAATCGTCTAAAAAGGTGAAAAGATTGTCGAGTGAATTTGTCCCTTTCACACTCGTTAAATTGGACTTGAAAGGTCGTGAGTCTTAGTTAAGCTCTTTTCCGACTCATTTTCAAAAAGAGAAAAGATTGTCGAGTGAACTTATCTTTTCACACTCTTAAATTGGATTTGAAAGGATGTCTATTTGGTACAAGTTTATCCCTTTTTCAAACCAAGTAGACTATAATTATGAAAAAGGACATTTTTTGGCACTAAGTTGTGATTGCATCTCATGCCCTTGCTTGCAATATTGAGCCTATTGTCAGTTCTCACTTTGCGTTATAAACTGCTTGCCTCAAAAGTTTTGCATCTGCAACCAAGCAAAGCCTTGTTTATATCCTTCACAATTTGACACCCTATACTCAGGAGGGAACATTCCCCCGAGTGTCCATCTCCTGCATGAACTTCCTTGCATTGAGCATAGGTATGTTCAACTGCTGGAACTAGTTTTTCTTAGTTGTGACACTCATTTCCTCCTCTGTATCATAACATTCATTTGAATATGAAAAAACAAAAAAATACGGGAGGGAAGGGAGTATTATAATATATTGGCAACAGTCATGTCACCTTTGAACATAGCACAAAATTGTTGAGTCCACTTGTCATCATAATTTTGTGTTTAGCATGGCCTTAGGAAGCTGAGCTCATTACAGAGAGTTTACTCCCCCAACTGGTTACTCTTCCATTTCCTATGGAGAGTTTGATTGATGCCTCCTGCATCTCATGGTTTCATCATTGAGTTTATGCTGCTAGAGTCTTCCATATGTCTCATGCTCTTGTTCAAAGGATGTCTATCAACCTGTGTCGGCCATTCCTCATAACTATTGACTTTTCATGTCATCCATACCCTCAGTTTGTCTTAGAATCACATGAAGTTGTAGTCCTATTATGCACCATGGTCCTAATTTCCTCATTGGTAGGTAACCTTGAACCCAACAATCGGCATTTCATCATTGGTTGTTGATTGGGTGGTTTCCCTTGTGTTCGACGGAAAGAAATCTATTCACACATTGGGATTCATGTAGTGTCTTGGATGCCATTATCCTTATTGGTGGTTTCCTTTCCTTTGTCAACAATTTTCCTCATTGGATGCTATTCAGAGGGTCTTTTTCATGTATCGCTTGCACTTGGAACATGTGAAAGGTGCACAAGTTCGTTGGTTCATGAACATGTTCTTCGTCCGATTTCCTCCAAATCATCAAGATTCGGCTTTGTACCTCATGTTGAATGATGAGAGATGCCTTATTKCTCTCCTTTCAATGGGTCTCCTTCCATCGACTTCAGCTCATCTATTCTAGAAATGAGACCTAGAGTCMTATGAGTACCTAGAGGCTTGCAGTCATTAGTGGCAGGTTCTCTTGCCATTGACAGTTGGGAATACATCAATGTCTCATGATCGATGGATTATTCAAGTGTTCGACCTAAACTCCTTTATTCACACTTGTAAGAATGTACTCAGTTCCTTGATACCTACTTTCATCATCGGTAGGTTTTCTCATGTTTGTTAACAATATACCTCAATGACCGATAATCAAATGAAGTCTCATTGTGTTCGAACTCAACTCCTTTATTCACATGATGTAGACTTTCACCTTTGGCAGATTATGTAGAAGACTTGAAGACATCAATTTGTAGCCGTAGATTTCCTGAACTATTGCTACCTTTTCATTGGACCAGTACCTGTGTCACTTTAGTGATCATGGGAGATCATATTGTACTCCATTGTATACAGATATCTTCAGATTGATTCTGAGACTGGTTTTACTAGGCCTTGTTCGTCACTATGACAACATTTGGCATGTAACCTCATTTGTATTTTCCTAGTCATGGCCATGGACAATTGTTTGGTATATTTTCACATGGATCTGTAGTGTAATTCAAATGGGTAGCAATATATGCAAAGTCAGTACAGATTGTAAGGAGCAACTAGTTCTTCCAGCTAGGTCCCCATTACTTTAATTCTGGGTTTTTATAATGTATTTCAGCCATCGCAGATACTCCTTTGACCTCACACATTAGGGGGCATCTGTTATAGCAAGATTTGCCTCATCCCATGCAAAATTGCATAGAAGGCCTTTTTCCATTTCCCTATGCAGACTTGAAGTCCCTTTTTGCAAATTCCAGAGATACAAATATAATTTTTCCACATATAAGCACCCTACCTATATTACAACATGTGTATACGTAGGTTGCACCACTATAGCCCGTGTACATCATTAAATGTGCCCAAAATTGAAAAATGGTGTCGGGTTTCCATGTCACGTCATGAGATCAATGATCCTTGACCTTCCATATACTGGAAACGTTTCGACTCAGCCCTTCAGTTCCACTTGAAGGCTATAAATGGAACAAATCTGAGCTATAGAAAAGAAGAGAAAGAATTCAACTTTGAGAGAAACGTTACTCTGGAGAAATTATTCCTTTCACATTGAGTCTACATCCCTTTATCCTTTAAGTCTGAACACATTGTTCAACCCCCAAGCTCTTCCCTTACTGATTGAGAACTTCATTTTCTCTCTTATATGAGCTTGCCTTTGGTGGAGGATTGAAGTGGTGGAGGCCCAACTAGAAGGAACTTAGTTTCTCGGTTCTGAACCATGCTGACATGGAAGTATGTAACTCATTGACTTCTGCTGATTATATCTTAATATAAATACTCTTTTCTCGTCCAATTAATATCTTGCAAATATTTGAATTATTATTCCATGGGCATATTTGTTATGAATGTTGATGGATTATTCTATTGAATGTGCTAACATCATATATTATCACCATATTCTTGTGTTGCTTGGTTGTTGAGGACTAGTTGCAGGTATATTTCTTTGGGTCGAGTGCTCAATGGTGGACTTCATTGAATGTCTGGATGGGGTACGCCTTTTATCTTGTCTTGATAGCATATTTGTCCATATAGAATACTTGATATTAGAGTTGATTTCTGCAGTCATTTCCGTCTGTTTTAGTTTACCCCTAGACATAGAGAGATTTTCCTCGTAACAGTCTCCATCTTGAATAAGTTCCCTTGCCCGGGCTAGCTTTCTCTTATGGGATATTGTCATCTGGGGAGGTTCTTGAGATTCTATTATTTCATGACCTTTTGGAATCTCCTCATCAGGGGAAGTTATGACTTCCCTCACTGGTTCTGCAACTCTAGGAGCTACATGTTCTTCTTCATATACTTCTTCAACCTGGTATCTTCTTTATTTCTTGAGTGTTGCATCTTCATCAAAGGTTACATCTATGTTGATCTGAATATGATGGTAACCTAGTATATAATTTCTGAAGGCCTTGGAGACCTCACAGTATCCAACAAATATTCCCTTCTTTCCTGAAGGGTCCAACTTGGTTCTTTTCTCTTTCATAATGTGTACAAATACTGGAAAGCCAAATATTTTGAGATGGATTACTTATAGCTTCTTTCCAGAGAACATCTCTTTGGGGGTTTTGAACCCAAGTAAACTATGGGATAATTTGTTTTGTACTTACACTATTTTTCTTGTTGCTTCTGCCCATAAGTGCATTGGAAGATCTTGATCGTGGATCATAGTCTTCACTGCTTCCGTTATAGTTATGTTCTTTCTTTTTGCTACACCATTTTGTTGAGGATTGTAGGGAGTGGTGAGCTCCCTCTCGATTATGACATCTTTAAAAAAATTTACAAACTCTTTTGAGGTGTATTCTCCACCATTATCTGACCTGAGTATATTGATGTTTCTTTCAGAGATATTCTCTATCAAGGCTTTGAATTCCTTGAATTTACCAAACACTTCATCTTTTGATTTCAAAAAGTAAACACAGGTTTTATGAGAATAGTCATCAATAAATGATACATAGTATACATACCCACTAATGGAGGTTGATGGCATTGGGCCACATACATTTGAGTGGATGAGCTCTAACACTCCTTATGATTTACTGCCACTCTTCAGGAAAGGGATCTTGATGTTTTTTCCTTGTTCACATCCATTGCACACACCTTCATGGTCAACCTTGAATTCTAGTAGACATGTGGTTGCCTTGCTTACATATGGTAATGCCTTGTAGTNACCTGAGTATATTGATGTTTCTTTCAGAGATATTCTCTATCAAGGCTTTGAATTCCTTGAATTTACCAAACACTTCATCTTTTGATTTCAAAAAGTAAACACAGGTTTTATCAGAATAGTCATCAATAAATGATACATAGTATACATACCCACTAATGGAGGTTGATGGCATTGGCCCACATACATTTGAGTGGATGAGCTCTAACACTCCTTATGATTTACTGCCACTCTTCAGGAAAGGGATCTTGATGTTTTTTCCTTGTTCACATCCATTGCACACACCTTCATGGTCAACCTTGAATTCTAGTAGACATGTGGTTGCCTTGCTTACATATGGTAATGCCTTGTAGTTGATGTGATATATTATTCTATGCCAAAGTTCACATGGATTCTCAATGGAATGAGTCAAGTTTTCTTCTGAGTGACCTTTTAGCTTATACAAGCCACCTTCTTCTGTTCCAATAACAATTTCATATTCTATGGTTTTTCCTTTAGGCCACATAAGAAATTCTCCATCTATGAAAGAAACTATGAATCCTTTCTTATATAAATTTGAGATATAAAGTAAGTTCTTTGTCAAACCTGGTACATATAGTACATCCTTCATCTTCATAGGGGTCCCTGAATCAAGTTTGTAATTTGACTCTCCTACTCCTTTGATAGGGTACTGGTAATCACCTCCAAGTGTAACTTTCTAGGGAAAGTTATTTTTTGTAAGGATATAGAGAATGTCTCTTTGACATGTCATGTTCTTGGAAGCATCGCTATCTATGATCCAAGTATCCTCACCAGGTGACACTGATCCTGATAGGGAAGAGATTAAGACATAGTCTTCAATTTGTTCTTTTATCATCTTTGTGAGTGTCTCTTCATCTTCAACTGTATGGGCATGATTCCTTTTGTTTCTCTTGTATTATTCTCTTCTATCTAGACAATTCTTAGAAATATATCCCATATTGTCACAATGGTAACATTGGTAGGATGAGAAATCCTTTTCTCTTATTTGACCTTTCTGAAACTTCTGGAATCTCCTTGGAGGGTGAGATTCATTATGAATGAATTTATTTGGGGAGTGAGACTCCTTATGTTGATGACTTTCCTTATGGAAATGAGACCTATTCCTTACTCCTTTAGTATGAGCAGCTAGGGATTGATATTCATATCTTGATAGTACTTCTTCTCGGTTAGCTACTCTTGCTTCTTCTTGAATACATTCTTCCCATAGACTATCAAAATGTAGTTCTTCCTTTCTAGCACAAATAGTTTGTATGAACACATCCAAAGTTCTTGTGAGACCATTATGAGTTCTCATTATGAGTTCATATTCATCTAGACTATCACCAATTTCTTCTATATATTCCTTGAATTGTGATATTCTAGAGAAATATTCATGAACTATTTTTCCTTTCTGCATCCTTGTACTTTTGAGTTGAGTTCTTAGAATCATCTTCCGATTGATGTTCTTTCATTCATACATTTTGTTTAGGGAATAAAACATTTCTTTTAGATTTTTATTTGAAACCACTTGAGGGATCAAGTGATCTTTAATAGAGTCTGCACTAATTCTTTTGGCCCTAACCGTGTCCTTTTGGTGTTTTTTTTTAGCTGCAACATCGGTAGGTTCTGGAACATCTTATTTAATGAATCTTGCTAGGTCATTCTATTCAAGAATGAGTGAAATCCTATACTTCCAAGCACATAATTTTTCCACACCTTATATCTTATCAACAAGCTTAGTGCTTGCAGACATCTTGACCTGGAGCTGGGAAAATGACCAAAAATTGAAAATGCTTAGAATTTAAATATGAACTTACCAGAAGGTGCGCTTGGCTGAGGCGAGTATCCTAGTGCAGTCAAATTTCAGAAAATACAAATTTCGACCCTTCAAACTGGGCTTGCAGAAATATGGACTGGCACTGGTTTTGGTTTCCTCATTTTCAGGTACCAGTGAAAACTAGGGTTTAACTTTCCAGGATTTTTGTCCACTAGAAAAGTGTGTTGAGGCTGCCAAAGAGTTTGCTAGGCTATGGCACACTTTATTCATGAGTTTTAGGCTAAAATTCCTCTTCAATAGAAAACCCTAATTTTCTTGTATGCCAACAATGAAGTTTTTTCTTGTCCGGTGAAAGGTGCTCTCTTTGTCTTAGCTCTAATACCATGTTAATTTTTGAGCTATTATTAGTTATATTTTCAATTTACTAGATAACAATAGCATAGGTAGGATCACTGAGAGAAAAAAAATCACAAGATACACAACATTTATCCTGGGAAACCCTTATGGGGGAGAAAACCCCCAAAAAAATTTCCTTAATATAGATAGCCAATACAATGCCAAGACAATAAACCAAAACACTAGAGAATATCCAACACTGAGCAATGAACCTCTCTCTTCCTTATTCTCCCAACTATAGATACCAAACTTGCACACTTGATGAGTGAATGAGTGAGTGAGATAATGAGGAGCTAGGATCCTTTATTTATACTAGTTGGCAGACGCTGGAAAGGTGTCTCTTCACTCGACAGGGTCGACTTCTCTTCTTAGTGGTTAAAACCACTTTAATTAGGCCTGGGGGACAACTTCTTAATTTTCATAATATAATTAGGGTTTGACCAATCCACAAAAGGGGATTTGGTCAAGTACAAATCCTGACATAATCAATCCAAAAAAGGGGATTGATTTGATGAATAATAACTCAATAATAAATCTAATACTCTTTTCAATTACAATATTTCAACAAGAGGAAGGGGGAGATAGAGGGAAGGGGGATAGAGAGATATAAATAGAGAAACGAGGGGAGAGTATAGGAGAGAGGGGGAGAGTGATATAGTGAGAGTGAGACTAAAAAAAATGAGAGAGAGAAAGAGGTGGTATATGTAGGAGAGAAAGAGAGGAGAGATAATGGGAGGGAGGGGGAGAGATAGAGGGAGAAGGGAGGTATAGAGAAAATGTGTGAGTGTGAGAGGGGGTAAGAGAAATAAAGAGAGGGGGTTTGGAAAATGAGTGTTTGAGTGTGTG
>SNQJ01S0108270.1:11077-29561 GCA_010110895.2 Picea sitchensis
GTGCTTGAAACAAATGATTTTGCAGGAGATGCATAATGTGCCTTATGCAGGGCACCCTAGATATCACAAAATAGTAGCAGCAGTTAAGAGCCATTACTTTTGGCTGGGTATGAAGAGAGAGATCGTTGAATACATCGTTAGATGTATGGAGTGCCAGAAAGTTAAAGCTGAGCATAGGCACCCAGCAGGGTTGCTGCAACCTTTACCCATTCCTGAGTGGAAGTGGGAAGTAGTAACGATGGATTTTATTACAGGATTTCCCCTAACAGGCAAGATGCATGATTAGATCATGGTGGTCGTGGACAAGCTTACAAAAGATGCCCATTTTATTCCACTGAAAACTACTCACAAGGCTGCAGATGTTGTTGATATTTTCATAAAGGAAGTGGCACGATTGCATGGAATTCCTAAAATGGTTATGTCCGACAGAGACCCGAAATTCACCTCGAATTTCTGGAAATGATTGTTCAAAGGATTCATAACGAATATGAACTTTAGTACATCTTATCATCCTGAGTCTGATGGAAAAATAGAGAGGGTGAACACAGTAATAGAAAACATACTGAGAATGTATGTGATGGACAAACCATCAAGATGGGAAGACTACCTACAGTTGGTAGAATTCGACTACAACAATGGGTATCATGCATCATTAAATATGATCCCATTTGAAGCACTTTATGGAAGAAAGTGCAATACTCTAGTGAGCTGGGATAATCCAACTGATAGAACAGTAGTTGGGCCAAAGTTGCTTAAGGAGATGGAGGACCAAATGATAAAAATAAGCAAAATTTGAAAGCTACCCAGGACAGGAAAAAAAATTATGCTGATAAGAATAGAACCCATAGAGAGTTCAAAGTGGGTGATCATGTTTTCCTGAAAGTGAAAGCTGACAGGAGTTCCCTGAAGCTGGGAATTTGCGCCAAGTTGGCAGCCAGATTTTGTGGGCCCTTTGAAATCCTAGAAAGGATTGGGCCAGTTGCATATATGCTTGCATTACCTGCATCCATGACTGTACATAATGTGTTTCATGTTTCATTTCTTAAAAAGTATATGCTTGATGCTAATCATGTAATTGATTGGAATGTGATCTAGGTGGAGCAAGAAGGCGCCCTACAAGTGCATCCTGTGCACATATTGGACAAGAAAAACAAATAGCTCCGGAATCGATCCATAGGGCTTGTAAAGGTCCAGTGGACCTGGTACGGTCCTGAGGATGCGACATGGGAGAATGAACATGTTATGCAGGTAGAGTACCGACATCTTTTTGAAAATTTTGAAAATCTTGCAAATGCAGTGTAAAGTTGCACTGAGGATAGTGCAAAAATAAATGGAGGGGATTGTAATGTCCCTAAGACTGAGCCCTATTGTAAATCATGTCTGTGAAATATAAAGCTTGTTTATGAACTGTGATTCACGTTTATAAGGCTGGTGAGCCAAGTTATATAAACTAGTGGGCTTATGTGTTATTAGGCTAGGGAGCCTAAGTGTTGAAGGCTAGGAGCCTGATTTTTGTACATATAATTATGCACAGTATTAATACAAAACATCTATGTGTGTGGACCGACCATGATGAATGAGTGATGGGGGACTAAGCTTCCACAAAACCTGGGTAAGGGATTGGGGGCTGGAAGGTTGGAAAGAGAGGCTAAGTGTGGAGCCTAGGGGCTTAAGTCCTTGGGAATAATATTTTAATATTATCCCAAAAGCCATGTGAAATCTATGTTTTGTCCTAAGTTCCTGGGGAGGGATGCATGTAGCTTCATGGGCGACATGTGTTGACTCAGGCACATATGATTTAACCTAGGAAATGAGCTGTGTTGGGGGTTCTCTTTCCATTCCATTGACTGTTGCATAGGAGTTGGGGGGGGCATTCCTCCAACCATCACCTGAATCCAAGGTTCAACCTTCCAGTTCCTCCATCCCCCATCCCTACGCATTTGGCCTCTGTGATTGAACATAGATTTCACATGGCTTTTGGGATAATATTAAAATATTATTCCTAAGGACTTAAGCCCCTAGGCTTAGCACCTAGGCTCCACACTCAACCTCTCTTTCTAACCTTCCAACACCCAATCCCTTACCCAGGTTTTGTGGAAGCTTAGTCCCCCATCACTCATTCATCGTGGTCGGTCCACACGCAGAGATGTTTTGTATTAATATTGTGCATAATTACATGTACAAAAATCAGGCTCCTGGACTTCAACACTTAGGCTCCCTGGACTAATAACACATAAGCCCACTAGCTTATATAACTTGTCTCACCGGCCTTATAAACTTGAATTACAGTTCATAAACAAGCTTTATACTTCATAGACATGATTTACAACAGGGCTCGGCCTTGGGGACATTACAATAAAACCTAAATCCAACCTTAGATATTCATTAGGATATGTTAAACATTGAGTTGCAAGGGAAAGAAGGGTTTTCATCCCTATTGTATTGATTTGTTGTTCCATAGGTGAATAGAAAAAAGGAGTGGGATATTTTAAGCAGAATAGAGGAAATAGAAGACCATGTATCAACCATTCGAGTCACAATGTCTAATATAACTCCATAGTGAGTCCATGTCTCTTTATATCTTTCATTTTATATATGAGAATAAAATATCAAGGCACAATTCTCATCTTCTTGTTGGATTATCTCATATTGGGTTTTTGATGGCACATATTGTGTTCATGGTGTGATGGCGTGCTCATTTTATTGTTGTAACTTCTCTTTATATTTTCCATTCATTTCATTATTTTGATGGTTATCATTATAATGTTACATTTTTAATTAAAAGTAAACACTGCATAATAGAGGTTAACTTCATAATATTTTGTAGTTACTTGTAAAATCTATTGTGACGAGCTGTCTAATGGAATATCCACAACAATTTACAAATCATATTGGTATTACAACAATTTTCTTTGTGGTATGTTTGGGATAATGCAAGATCCAAAAATCCTCATAAATAAAGAAATCTCAAACCCTAACCATGACAATTGAGTACACTAGCAATCCAAAGGATGACTAGTAGGAGAAATTTGCAAGACTAGAAGCACAAGTCTCAAACATCTCCTACAATATGGGGATACTAATGTCAACTATAGAGAGAAAGTTTAGAAATTTCAAAGAGCTTGGAAACTCTAACTTGGGCATTGTCTCTACCAAGAACCTTGAATATAAAGAAGAGATAGAGAAAGAGGCACCAAGTTCCAACATCACATATTCTTAGCCCCTAATTGAAGTGGAAGAAAAAGTGGACTCAAGCCCTATCAAGGTGAGATCAAAGCTATAAAGTTGAATCAAGGGTTGAAAAAGTTATTAGTCTATTTTTAACGTGCATAACATAGGAGAAGAGTAGAATATACCACTAAGGTTAGAGCGTCATGCTCAAACTTGGTGGGAAATTCATATGAAGAGACTTGGAATAGAGGGTGATCCACTAATAGCTAAGTGGGAGGTGGTTAACATTTTCATTAAATCCATGTTTTACCATATTGGGTGCAAACAGGACCATGATAGTCTCATGCGATGGATCATATATGGCATTGTCCACCTCAAGGTTTAGCTATAGAGGACTAATGGGGGGATTTTTTAGTGGGACTTCCTTGGTGGGGGTGGGAAAAGGGGGTTTTCCATCACTAGGGGTCTTTATGGGAATAGAATAATATTGAGATAAAGATAAACACTTAGAGGTATGGTTGTATCCAGTGTCAACCTAGGTGGCACATAGGGATTGGGAAGTTCAATGCCAAATGATGTCGGTACAAGTCATTGGGGGCTTTGGTCATAGTTTGATGATAGAAAAGGAGACTTGTGCCCATTCAAAGAAAATACTTTTATTCTTTCTTCCATTCATGAAATCACGCCAATTCACAAGCAGAGATAGTTAAGAGCTCGAGCTCGCGGTTAGAGAGAGCTTGTAGAGTGCACAGGGAGAGAGCTCACAATCTGTGTGGTTAGAGAGAGATTGTGGAGGGCACCAGGAGAGAGCTCACAAGATGCACGGTTAGAGAGATCTCACAAAGGGAACCGAGAGAGAGAGATCATAGAGGGCATCGACTAGGAGAGAGAGCTCGCGAAGAGAATGGTAAGTTGTTGAAAATACTTCTCTGTATTCTCATAAAATGCCTTAGGGTGATCAGTGATGTCTTGAGCTTGGAATTCATTATGAATGTGGAGGATAATAGTGGCGTCCATGTTGACCATTCCCAACTTCCGTAGAGATCCCATTTAATCTTGAACCAGTGAAAAGGGCCCTTGAGTCTACGTCATCCAAAGCTTATCCTCTTGAAGAAAAAATTATAACCCTAATATTATGACGGTGTGTTGGCAACCCAAATATTTGTTAACTTTTATATCAATTAAATGATCTATATAGTTGCCTAACTGGGGTCATTTATTTTATTACTCTTCGTGAGCAATTTTCGAAATGACAGTTGTAAGTTGTCTCTTTTTCATATTGCTTTTGTCTATGCTTTGTTCATGACTAAAAGCATGAATACGAAGCATGAAAACTTGTGACTGTGTTACCATTCTCTTTTAAAATTTTATTAAAGGCAAATTGTTCATACAATTTATTAATGAAGCTTGGTTCCTTGCCATGAAGAGTTACTCTATTTGTTTCGATCCTTTCAACACCATGCAAGCTTAGAGATTGATGGTTATATAAACAAAGGACCCCCACGATTTGATTTTTTGTATGGTTTTGTTTGATTCTTGGCTATACATTTCTTTTTGCTAAGCCTTTGATTTTCGATTTTCAACTTACCCAAACCTTGTGATCAAACCCACGATGCAAGCACTTATTTTCATTTTTAATGCTTTGGTCCTAGCTTGTACTAAATGAAAAGGTGGCAATACAATTTGCAGTCAGCCATCATTTCCAAGGCTGGCCTTGGGCTTTGCAAACCCTCTTTGCATGCATTTCAATTAAACACCCATCTTATCGTTATGAGTTTTTACACCATTCACTATTGGTGTTTCTCGTGCTTGGGGCATGGCTCTATTTTGTTCTCACAAACCCTCCCTGCACACTGTGTTTGATTGATTACCCTCCCGTCCAGTATGGCTCCTGTTGTGAGAGTTGAACCTAATGGAATTCAAACTCTGCTCTTATATGACAATGCCAGAGAAGATCTGGAGAGAAGTGGTTGGCTCATTTTCATTATAAAATTTCAAGGTTTCAATTTACAAACTTCCCAGGAATTTTCCTTTTCCTTCGATGGGTGTAGGGATAAGGTGGGTGATGTCCAACTTGAGGTTACAAAGGATTTCTTGAGTCAAGATACAAGACTACCTGCAAGCGGTCAAAGGTGGTTCAAAAATGAAAAAGTGGAATAAGTTCCTTGGAGTCTTCTTTTTACTTCTCGGAAGATAAAAGGATGCGACAAAGGTATGCCCATTTCTTTCCTAAAATCTCTGTGGCACGATCTGCTTGATGTGGTAAAACAATTTGTTACCTGTGAGGGATGTTTCGGTCTTGTGTTTTTGTACCATCTGCGTCTGCTTATGATTTTATGCGGTTTCCTTTGAACATGTCATATTATTTATTGAGGAGCCTTTATAAAATGGGCAAAAGGTATAGAAAGTAGTGGTCAAACTCGAGCCTCTTCCATCATGGCCTAATCAAAATCTTGCTTGTGCATCAATTAGAATTGGAGAGTGATAATTGGGACTTGTTTTTAATGAGAAATGGTTTCTCTAATCCAAATGTTGATGAGATCGATAAAATCGTGGTTGAAGAAACCCTAATCTACCCTACAACGCCCCTCTCACCTATCCAGGCCTGTGTCTCATCCTCCTACAAGAAACCCTTGATCGATCCAAAGGTTATTGAACAAACCCGTGAGCAGGTTATACATCCTAATGACTATGTTAAAAATTTAAAGAAATCTACAGGGAAGGAATCTAAGAGCAATGTTGATATAAATTTTAAGAACAAGAGAGTCGGGAGGCTAATTTCGAGGAGGCTTCGTAACAAGTCGAACTCTCATGTGAGTTCGATCAGCATGATCGAAGTCCATGAGAGTTCGGACTCTGAAATCGATGGGTTCCTCGCTAAATAAGACCCTCATTCCTTCGAGCCACACCTTGATTGGCCCTACAACTTTGTTGACAATTTACCTCCCTGTTTGAAAAACAATCGAGAGTTTCCTAGTGTCAAATTGGGTAATGAATCTATTGTCCATATGGAAGATGCTCCGGTTCACAATCTTGTTTGTTCCCATGCAACCGACACACAGTTAAAGTGTGAAGTCTGTCTATCATGGATTGATAGATATTATACTGATATCCCTATCCTACAGTCACAGGTTAAGGATTTAAATGATCAAATCGATGTCTTAATGAGCTAAAACCATAGGCTCGAGTATGTTATTCAAGGGAAAGAAAAATGTATGAAGACAACAGGCAATGTAGTATTTAAAAACGTTGAGGCTGCAACAACCATTGTAAATTCCAAGGTTGTCTGATACGATTTGATCTCATAGTTTGAGGTATGATTATTCATCTTAAAATAGGACTGTTTTTTTGAAATTAGATTGCTTTGTTCTTTTAATAAATTGGATTTCATTTACTAAAATAACTAGCTACAGAATCACAAGATTCTGTAGCCAGTTATGTTATTTCAAATTGTGTAAATTAATGGTTGAAAATGTATCTAAAATATTTCTATTTTCCTTTTTCTTTCAGGATATTCAGGAATCCGTGATTACAAATTGATCCGAGGCACCCTTGAGACCTTCTGGTCATATCTTTGATGCATTTTGTATGAACAGAAATAAACTTTTGTTAGTTTTGAAGGATTTAGTAGGATCTGGGTGGTTGCATCCCCCTTTTAATTTTGTAATCAATATTTGATCTCAGAAAGGAAAACAATTATCTTTCTGAGGCCTTTATAAACCCATCATTTTTTGTAATCAAGGGCATCTTGGCCTAGGGCTAGTTGCGAAATACTTATACTCGAATTTGGACATAACAAATATTTACTTTATGCTTTAGTCATTTGTGAATGTTGTTATTGTCTATAATTTGTTTATCTTGATAATTTAATGACTGTTGATAGCTTTTGTCTTCGCAGATTATTTTGTTGTTGAGATAGTTTTTCCTTCATAGTTCACGATTTTATGCTTCAGTTTTATCAAAATAGTGAATGATCATTCAATTCATATTATGAGGTTTACCTTAAACATGTTGATTGATTAAATGCAAGCTGTAACTGTAGGATTTATCTCATGTGTTATCACTTGCAGTCTATTATATCACAGTTATCAGTTTGCGTCCTATCGTTTTTATAATTAAATACACCAGTCAATATACAGTTTGGCGTTTATCCCAAACAATGTGAATATGCACAACAGATTTCTCTTGTGGATGGACTGATGTACGATTTACGCAAATAGTTGGATGCATACTCTTCAAAGTGATTGATAGGTTAGTCCGTTCCTTTTTTCATTTGCTTGTTTATTACAAGAATTCTTACATGTAGTATAATTTTCACTATCTACATTTTTCTGTTTAAATAGTAGTTTAATATTTGATCTTACGAATGCATATAGATTAAAAACAAACCGAAAAAAACAAATAGATCTTTTTCTTTCTTTATTTACTTTCATTAAAAGAACTATTTTACATTCGATTTTTTATGAGTTTATATTAAAACTTGTAATTTGTACATATTGTATATATGAATTAGATGAATAGAATTATCATATAATATTATTAAATAAACTATATATATATATATATATATATATATATATATTAGTGATTAGTAATTAGTGAATTATTTCATTTCTTTTATTTATTTTCTTTTTTTGTTTCCTTTAGGACTTTAGATTGGCCAACGGAGCCATTAAACCTATCAGAGTGAGTCAATCCAAATGGATTGGGTTAATTAGACAACCCCAGACTGGATTCACTCTTCCAGTTGATGAGCGGTCATTTTCGCTCGTCAAAAAATGGCGCTAGAAGGAGGGCCTGAATAATATTGATGGCACATGGAGGTCACAAGACTCTTCCCCCACCTACCCGCTCACCTATAGTAACAAGAATTCGTTCTGACGACAACATTGTATCTCAAACAACAACCACATCAAACAACAATCCACGGATTACCATTGAACCAGTAACATAAAACCCCCTAGGGTCTGACCTACAAGAAATTGTTCGTCAATCCCTCCTAAGGACACACGGTGCTTTGGCCCATATCAGACAACCAGGTCAGCCATTGAATCAACCTTTAGACTTCTCTGATATTAGGGAGAAACTTGAAGGAACCAGTCTTACCCTAAACCCTACGGATCCAAATCACATCCTCACTCCTGTAGCAGGAGGATCTGGTATTCCACCATCACCACCCCTTCATCTCTTGCTTCTTCGGGAGAAGGATCATCAAACGAAGGCAATTCTTCATCTCAGCCTTCAACACCACCCACGCCAATGGAAAATCCGAATAATCCTGCCAGACCTTAGCTCGATCAAGATGTAGTGGCCATACCTGAGCCCCAACATCCTTTGCCTAAACATCCGGAGAAATGGCTCCCCAAATTTGACCCAGATTCCAAGCAGATCGTTGAGGATCATATTAAAAAATTCATGTTAGCCATTAGGCTTCATAGTGTTGAACATGAAGACATAGTATGTAGAATTTTTCCATACACCTTTGAAGGCAATGCCTCTACCTGGTAATTTTCCCAACAACCCCACACCATTGTGTTGTGGGATAGATTCGAATCCTGTTTCCTTGAGAAATTCGGAGACGAAAAATCTTCTGAAGTCCTAGTCATGGAACTCTCTAGTTTAAAGATGAACCCCAAAGAAAAGATAAAAGACTTTAATCAAAGGTTCCTAACATTAAAGAATCGAATCCCCGCGGATTCAATGCCTGCTGAAAATATTATCGTCGCATACTACACGAAAGACCTATACCAAAACATAGCAATTTGGGTAAAAAGGTCTAAGAAAGCCACGTTATTAGAATCCTTCGAAGAGGCAAGTCAAATCGAGAAAGATATTCTCAGCCTAAAAGACAATATCTGTAACGAGGCAGAAATTACTTCATCCTCCAAGAAGAAAATCGAAATTCTTCCTAGACCTCCCCAAACCAAAAATCAATCAGATGGTACAGATCTAGAAAGCTTACAGAAGGTCATTCAGAAGTTGTCAAACCAAGTTATAGATTTGAGAATATCAGCTGAAGAAGCTTCTTCAAGCAAAGTCCCTTACAAACCCGCTTTCAGAAAGCCTTTTCGCACAAACTGACCTAACTCAAATTCTGAAGGCCTAAATCTAGAAAGCTTACAGTTTTCTATCCAGACAATTCTAGAAACACATGATAACTTGATTCCTCTCGATATTTTTGAAGACGTGGTTGAACAAGAAATAGTGGAAGAGGACGAATCCTCTCCCAACATTTTCGGGCATTTTTCAGATAGCATCTTTCAAGCTAATTTTGAAACAGTGCATCCTTACAATACCAGAAGTAAAACAACGAATAAATCTTCTTCTGAAATTGGAACTAATGCACCTCAAAAACAGTCTAAACCAATTGAAACTAAATAGAATTCAGCAACTCCAAGTTTAGAGTATGATTTGATTGAGGATCTCATAAAACTTAGAGTTAATATTCATGTTTACGAATTATTGAAATTTCCTTTTCTTCTGCAAAAGATGCTGCAGAATATTGTAGAAAACAACAATCCGAACAATGACAAATTTGCTGAAAACAGCCCCAAAACAGCCCCAAAACAGCCCCAAAACAGCCCCAAAACACCTCAAAAGGTCTCCGTTAAAACGACGCTAGAGTCCTCTGATAAAAGAGACCTTGCTGTAAAAAGTGTAACAAAATTAGATAAACTAGTTTCAGGGGCTACGACTAAAAAACAACAAACTTCTCTTGTTAATACTCACAGAAATGTCCCACCCTTTTTGTTGACTTTTGAAATTTTCAATAGGAATGTACATAATTGTATGGTAGATTCAGGTATATCATCAAACGTAATGCCTTGGTCTGTCTGCCAAAAAATCAATGTTGAAGTTCAACCTTCCAGTTTGAAAATTATTCAGCTTGATCGGACTAGTGTTAAAGTAATAGGTGAATTAAAAAATGTACTTATCAGATTATCATCTAATCCTAAATTCCATCAAGTTATTGATATTATTGTCTTTGATATCCCCAAAGTATATGGCTTGTTTTTAAGTAGAGATTGGTCCAAACAACTACATGATTATTTTGTGACAGATTGGTCTCACTTGTGGCTGCCCAAAAATGGAAAGCCTAACATAATCAAGGTCAATCGTGAATGTTATCTTAAGTTCATGGTAATTGATTTAAATGATCCTAATGAACCATTCAATGCTTCCCCCAATTCACCTGACATGCAACTGATGAACACTTTTTTCGGCAATTTCATGGTTGAAACTTCTACCATAACTGACCCGGAACAATAGTCCGAAATTATGACATGCACATAGTCAACAACCCCCTCTCAGTGGTCACATGCACCTGACGAAAATCAGATCTGGTCTCTTTACTTCGATGGATCTAAATCTAAGGAAGGAGCCGGTGCGGGATGTGTGCTCATTGATCCAGCAGGTAACAAAAATTTGATCGCTTGCCGGTTAGAATTTGAATGAACAAACAATACAACCGAATACGAGGCACTCCTGCAAGGTCTCAGAAAAGCACTAGATTTGAGGATTCAAAATTTAACAGTCTTTGGTGATTCAGAAATTGTGGTTAGACAGGTAAAAAACTCAATTCACTATTTATCTCCACACCTGAAAAGCTATCAAACTAAGGTATGGAATTTAATGAATACATTTTTTGCGTTTAACATTAATTCTATTCTGAGATTGAATCATTCTGAGGCTGACTTGTTAGCTAATGTCGCCTCTAAACTTTTTCCTGCAGAAGTCCTTTCTCCAAATGTGTTTTCCATCGATTTGTTGTTCAGACCATCCGTCCTGGACAACATCACAAATTGGAGAGTCTTCGATGACGATCAATAGATCATCAGTTTTCTGCACATGGAAGAGACTTTCCAAGGTGCAGTTATCGACAAAGGTACCCACGATGAAGACCTTCACAATTTTACGGTAATACTAGATCCAAGATCCCCGGAGTCCACATCAGATATGGTAAACTCTATCCCAAAATCTGTGGTAAGATTAGAAATATTTTATGATCTTCACGATAAATTTAGAAAATCAGTGAATTGTAAAACAAATAGTTCTTCCTTGACACATGAAAAAGTAAATTTAGGAACTAAAGATAACCCACAGTGCATCAATTTGGGGATGGGGTGTTCTGAGAAAGAAAATACAACATTTATTAAATTGTTTAAGGAATTTAAAGATGTCTTTGCTTGGACATACGACGCTCTAAAAACCTTCGATCCTAACATCATACAACACATTATTCCCATGAAACCCCAAACCCAACCTTTTCAATAGAAGTTAAGAAAGATGCACCCAAAACTTGAACCAACAGTCAAGAAAGAACTAAACAAACTCTTGAGTGCTAAAATAATCTTCCCGGTAAGACATACACAGTGGGTCTCTAATCTTGTCCCTGTAAGGAAGAAGAGTGGTGAAATTCGACTATGTGTTGATTTCCAAAATTTAAACCAAGCATTTGATAAAGACAACTACCCTATTCCTCCCATGGAACAGATCCTCCAGCAAGTATCTGGTTCTGAAATATTATCACTATTGGATGGTTTTTCAGGGTATAACCAAGTCCTTATGTCTCCACCAGACCAGCTGAAGACCACTTTTCGTACACCATGGGGTATCTATGCTTATATAAAAATGCCCTTTAGGCTTATAAATGCCGGTGCGACCTTTCAGAGAGCGATGGATATCGTTTTCCGTGGTCTAATCAATCAATCTGTATTAGTTTATCTAGATGATGTCACTGTCTTCTCAAATAATAAAGGAAATCATTTAGCTCATCTAAGATATGTTCTACAATGATGTCGTAAGTACGCCATCTCTTTAAATCCCAAAAAATATGTCTTTGCAGTAGAACAAGGCAAGTTGCTCGGATTCATTGTATCAAATGAAGGGATGATCATTGACCCTAAAAGGACCCAAGTCATTTAAAAACTAACCCCTCCCTCTTCCAAAAAGTCCATGGAATTTTTCTTAGGTCAGATAAACTTTGTTAGAAGGTTCGTCCCCAGCTTTCAGAAATGGTCAGACCATTATAAATTTAATAAAAAATGATGTAAAGTACCATTGGGGACATCTATAAATTCAAGCTTTTGACTCAATAAAAAAGGCTATAGTAGATGCTCCTTCCCTAATGAACCCTGATTTTTCGCAAGATTTCACTCTCTACACATTTGCCTCTGATCGGTCTTATGCCGCTGTGCTAACCCAAAAGAATGTTGAAAACAACGAAGTTCCTATTGCCTTTATGAGCTCAGCCTTTAAGGGAGCAGAACGTAATTACCCAACAGTAGATCAACATGCTTATGATGTTTTTAAAGTAGTAAAACACTTTCGATCTTATCTACTGAAGTCTAGGATGAAAATAATTGTCCCTTACCCTGTTGTCAGGAATTTGTTAGTGCAGAAAGAACTGGGTGAAAAAAGGGCAAACTGGGTCACCTCCTTACAAGAATATGACCTTGAAATCACTCCAACACAAATTGTTAGAGGCCAAGGTTTATGTAAATTGGTCGCTGAATTAGCTATAGAACAACAGAATAAAACTGATATGTTAATTCAAGATCAGCACAATCAAAATCAAATTTTCTATACACAAAATCTTACTAGTCCTTAGTATGATGACATCAAATTTTATCTAATCATAGATCAACTCCCCATCACCTTGATCCAAAAAAAGAGGAGAGCATTAAGATTAAAATATTCTTCTTTTCAATTGGTAAATGGCATATTGTTTCGCCAAAATTTGATGGAATACTTATGCGTTGTCTAGAAAAAGATGAAGCAGATAAAGTCTTATTAGAATTACATGCAAGGGAAGCTGGTGGGAATTTCGGTGGAGACACCACCGCCCACAAAGTATTAAGAGCAAGATATTACTGGCCTGCTCTTTTCAAAGATGCCCATGCGTTATGTCACAAGTGTGTGATCTGTCAAAAGGCTTCTGGACGAGTACAGAAGTCAGCATTCCCATTGCAACCTGTTTCGGTAGACTCCCCTTTTTAGCAATGGGGCCTTGATATTATAGGCCCAATCAACCCCACCTCCACGCAGCAGCATAAATACATCATAATAGCCATATATTATTTCACCAGATGGTCCGAGGCTACACCATTAAAAGTGGTAAACACCAGTTAGGTAATATCTTTCCTGAATTCAAATATTATCACTCGTTTCGGTATTCCGGAATGCCTAGTATTTGATAATGCTTCCTATTTTTCGTCTCTCGAAATGAGTGATTTTGCTTTAGAAAAAGGAATAAAATAAAATTATTTTTCCAGCTATTACCCCCAAGGCATTGGTTTGGCTGAATCAACTAATAAAAACCTGACCAAGATCATTAAGAGAACAGTCTCCGAAAATCATAAAAACTGGCATAATGCACTATTTAATGAAATCTGGGTTGATAGGGTAACTCCTAAAATTGTTGTTGGTAATTCCCCCTTTTTTTCTCGTTTACGGTAGGGAAGAAATTCTTCCACCACATGTTCTTCTTCCATCTCTATAGTTATCGCAAAAGGTGCAAGAATAATACTATCCTCCTTTGGAAAGTTGGATTAACGCTTTGTTGAAGTTAGAGGAAGTAAGGGCTCAAGCAAAACAAANCTCATTGTCAAAAACTGGTTCGATTCCAATTCTGCCCCTGACGGAAATTTTGAGGTAGGTGATCTTGTCCTTAAGTGGGACAAAACTCATGAGGGGAAAGGTGAACATACTAAGTTTCAAAACATGTGGTTGGGACCATTTTTAATTGCTGAAAAACTAGGTCCTAGTTCTTTTCGCCTACAGAATTTAGAGGGATAGCCAGACACCTTCCCGGTGAATGACCAAGCTCTTAAAAAGTATTTCACCTGACAACTCTCCCATACACCTTTTGTAAATATTTTTCTGTTTTGATTCCCTTACCGTTTGTTTTTCTTTGCTGGTTTGTTTTTGTTTTCATTTTTGTTTATCGGTCTTTTTGAAACAAACATGCATGTACTGTGGTCTAGCTCAGATGAAGAAAACAAAATACTTCATCTCGAAAATAGCTGTCAAAACATCAATTGTTTTCTTTCTCTGAAATTGTAGGCTAGTTAAAGATGACATTTTGTTTGAAAGTCGATTTCTCGGTTTCAATTTGCACTTTAAAGTATTCACGATTAGCTGTAAAAAATCTCTTTACACTGTCCCTGCCCTTTAAGAAAGCAGCTCAACGATGTCTCCTTGTTCTTGAAAATTAGTTTTATTAATGAACTATTTTTCAGATCTTGATGAAGGATAGCAAGAAAAATTTAAAGGCCTGTGATATATTAAGTTATGATAAAAAACTAGAGTTTTCAGCGTCACCCCGCTCTGTTGAATATTTTTAAAAAACTATATCAGAATGTGAATAAACTCTTAGAGAGTTGTGGGAAGTGCTTGTAAACCCACCGGGACATTGAACAGGTCTGCTGGAAGTAGGTAAATGCATGCATGACTCCAAGACAACTTCGTTGGGGTACTGAACAGGCCTCTTGGTAGTGAAGCGATGTCAGGTAAAAGAAAATTCTCAGATATAAATCTTGTTTTGGCCATAAGTGTCCTTCGTTCTCATTTGAAATTTCTTGGAGAGGATACAGACGTCAGAGTGGGTTAATTGACATCCCTGTCGAGGATATGAATGTCTGCTGGCAGCAATGGCCCTATCAACAGTATTGGAGACATTAACTTAAACGTCGTGGCTTTCCTTTGTGAAGTCTGTCACCTGATTTCGTTCTTTTTAACGAAAGATATATTAAACCGGACTGCGTCATGATTATTAAAGATGTTCAAATAACCTTTTAGTTGTTCTCTGATTTGAATTTTTTCATATTCCTCTAACCCGAACTCGTTCGTATTACATAGATAACTGCTTATCCCAGCATGTCACCATTGTTGGTAGCCCAAATATTTGTTAACTTTTATATCAATTAAATGATCTATATAGCTGCCTAACTGGGGTCATTTATTTTATTACTCTTCGTGAGCAATTTTCGAAATGACAGTTGTAAGTCGTATCTTTTTCCTATTGCTTTTGTCTATGCTTTGTTCATGACTGAAAGCATGAATATGAAGCATGAAAACTTGCGACTGTGTTACCATTCTGTTTTAAAATTTTATTAAAGGCAAATTGTTCATACAATTTATTAATGAAGCTTGGTTCCTTGCCATGAAGAGTTACTCTCTTTGTTTCGATCCTTTCAACACCATGCATGCTTAGAGATTGATGGTTATATAAACAAAGGACCCCCATGATTTGATTTTTGGTACGGTTTTGTATGATTCGTGGCTATACGTTTCTTTTTGCTAAGCCTTTGATTTTTGATTTTCAACTTACCCAAACCTTGTGATCAAACCCACGATGCGCACACTTATTTTCATTTTTAATGCTTTGGTCCTAGCTTGTACTAAATGCAAAGGTGGCAATACGATTTGTAGTCAGCCATCATTTCCAAGGCTATCCTTGGGCTTTGCAAACCCTCTTCGCATGCATTTCAATTAAACACCCATCTTATCGTTATGAGTTTTTACACCATTCACTGTTGGTGTTTCTCGGGATCGAGGTATGGCTTTGTTTTGTTCTCACAAACCCTCCCTGCATGCTGTGTTTGATTGATTACCCTCCCTTCTAGTATGGCTCCTGTTGTGAGAGTCAAACTTAATGGAATTCAAACTCTTCTCTTATATGACGATGCCAGAGAAGATCTGGAGAGAAGTGGTTGGCTCGTTTTCATTAGAAAATTTCAGGGTTTCAATTTACAAACTGCCCAGGAATTTTCCTTTCCCTTCAATGGGTGTAGGGATAAGGTGGGTGATGTCCAACTTAAGGTTACAGAGGATTTCTTGAGTCAAGCTATAGGACTACCTGCAAGCGGTCAAAGGTGGTTCAAAAATGAAAAAGTGGATGAAGTTACTTGGAGTCTTCTTTTTACTTCTCGGAAGATAAAAGGATGCGACAAAGGTATGCCCATTTCCTTCCTAAAATCTCGGTGGTACATTCTGATTGCCGTGGTAAAACAATTTGTTACCTGTGAGGGACGTTTTGGTCTTGTGTTTTTGTACCATCTGCATTTGCTTATGATTTTTATGGGTTTTCCTTTGAACATGCCATATTATTTATTGAGGAGCCTTTATAAAATGGGCAAAAGGTATAGAAAGAAGTGGTCAGACTCGAGCCTCTTCCATCATGGCCTAATCAAAATATTTCTTGTGCATCAATTAGAGTTGCAGAGTGATAATTGGGACTCATTTTTAATGAGAAATGGTTTCTCTAATCCAAATGTTGATGAGATCGATAAACTCATGGTTGAAGAAACCCTAATCTACCCTAAAACACCCCTCTCACCTATCCAGGCCTGTGTCTCAGCCTCCTACAACAAACCCTTGATCGATCCAAAAGTTATTGAATAGACCCGTGAGCAGGTTATACATCCTAATGACTATGTTAAAGATTTAAATAAATCTACAGGGAAGGCATCTAAGAGCAATGTTGATATAAAGTTTAAGAACAAGAGAGTCGGGAGGCTAATTTCGAGGAGGCTTTGTAACAAGTCAAACTCTCATGTGAGTTCGATCAGCATGATCAAAGTCCATGAGAGTTCAGACTCTGAAATCTATAGGTTCCTCACTGAAGAAGACCCTCATTCGTTCGAGCCACACCTTGATCGACCCTACAACTTTGTTGACAATTTACCTCCTTGTTTGAAAAACAATCAAGAGTTTCCTGGTGTCAAATTGGGTAATGAATCTACTGTCCATATGGAAGATGCTCCGGTTCACAATCTTGTTTGTTCCCATGCAACCGACACACAGTCAAAGTGTGAAGTTTGTCTATCATGGATTGATAGATATTATATTGATATCCCTATCCTATAGTCACGGGTTAAGTCTTTAAAGGATCAGATCGATGTCTTAATGAGTGAAAACCATAGGCTCGAGTCTGTTATTCAAGGGAAAAAAAAACGTATGAAGACAACGGGCAATGTAGTATTTAAAAACATTGAGGCTACAACAGCCATTGTAAATTCCAAGGTTGTCTGATACGATTTGATCTCATAGTTTGAGGTATGATTCTTCATCTTAAAATAGGACTGTTTGTTGAAATTAGATTGCTTTGTTCTTTTAATAAATTGGATTTCATTTACTAAAATAACTAGCTACAAAATCACAAGATTCTGTAGCCAGTTATGTTATTTAGAATTGTGTAAATTAATGGTTGAAAATGTATCTAAAATATTTCTATTTTCCTTTTTCTTTCAGGATATTCAAGAATCCATGATTACAAATTGATCTGAGGCACCCTTGAGACCTTCTAGTCATATCTTTGATGCATTTTGTATGAATAGAAATGAACTTTTGTTAGTTTTGGAGGATTTAGTAGGATCTGGGTGGTTTCATCCCCCTTTTAATTTTGTAATCAATATTTGATCTCAGAAAGGGAAACAATTATCTTTCTGAGGCCTTTATAAACCCATCACTTTTTGTAATCAAGGGCATCTTGGCTTGGGGGTGGTTGTGAACTACTTATACTTGAATTTGGACATAACAAATATTTACTTTATGCTTTAGTCATCTGTGAATGTTGTTATTGTCTATAATTTGTTTATCTTGATAATTTAATGACTGTTGATAGCTTTCGTCTTCGCAGATTATTTTGTTGTCAAGATAGTTTTTCCTTCATAGTTCACGATTTTATGCTTCAGTTTTATCAAAACAGTAAATGATCATTCAATTCATATTATGAGGTTTACCTTAAACATGTTGATTGATTAAATGCAAGTTGTAACTGTAGGATTTATCTCATGTGTTATCACTTGCAGTCTATTATATCATAGTTATCAGTTTGCATCCTATCGTTTTATTAATTAAATACACCAGACAATATACAGTTTGGAGTTTATCCCAAATAGTGTGAAGATGCACAACAGATTTCTCTCGTGGATGGACTGATGTATGATTTACGCAAACAGTTGGATGCATATTCTTCAAAGTGATTGATAGGTTAGTCTGTTCCTTTTTTCATTTGCTTGTTTATTACAAGAATTCTTACATGTATTATAATTTTCATTGTCTACATTTTTATGTTTAAGTAGTAGTTTAATATTTGATCTTACGAATGCATATAGATTAAAAACAAACTGAAAAAAACAAATAGTACTTTTTCTTTCTTTATTTACTTTCATTAAAAGAACTATTTTACATTCGATTTTTTATGAGTTCAGATTAAAACTCGTAATTTGTACATATTGTATATATGAATTAGATGAACAGAATTATCATATAATATTATTAAATAAACTGTATATATATTCAGATGTAT
>SNQJ01S0108270.1:48298-63378 GCA_010110895.2 Picea sitchensis
GACTCATCAATATGTACCAACATCATCAACTATACACCTCATGTATGTGCCAACTCATCAACTACTTGTCTCAACCATGTACCCAACATGTACCTTAACCAAAAGCCCTCATAAATTTCATCATCCAAATATGATTTGTAACTTTGTAATACACCTAGTGTATATGATCACATACCTGCAAACCTTCCTTAACTTTCACAACAAGAGACTAGCATTTTCATCAAACTTTTCTTTAGTCTCACATGACTAGTTTGGGATTAGTCAACAACCCTAACTTGAAATAATCATAACTGTGTACCTGTAATGAATAAAGATCTGAAATATTACACAACTTTCTTCAGTTTTTTTATGCAATTACTCCAGGTGTCACTACTTGTAACCTCTCATAAAAGGAGTTATGGAAAAAATGGCATACCTTGCTGAATTTTGGCTTATTCTAGAGAGCGACCTTGTAGAGCGTGCCCCACACGGAATATTTGTTGAATTGATATGAAAATGTTACAAAGAATACTACAAACTGTAATATAACAAACACATTTGGTCTTACTGAATTTGGATCTGTTATGAATAAGTTATGACGTTTTTACCTGAAACACCTGTTTTAGACTAGTTTCAAGACTAACCACAAACCCTATTTTCCACGGAGTGTAACTCCAAAAATAAAATGAACCACAAGCAGGAATTTTTACCACAGATACTTGGATATGTTTCCTCAATGTCCTATCAATTTCATGGTCTGAATCATTCTAGAAAAAACTTATTGCGGAAATGGTGAGATGGCCTGTAAATAACATACCTTAGAAAGCATCATCAAAAGAATTTATCCTCCCTTGAATTTCGACCTTATTTTCTTCACCTTCCCTCTGAAATTCAACTTAGATATCCTTTGGCTACCTCAGTCACCTATATAAAATGAGAGAGTCTTTCCTCTTATTTATACTCTCCAAGTAGCTTCGTTAGAAGCATCTTCTAGGTCACTTTGCCCACTTTCCTTATTTTAGGGTTAACCCACTTCTAATTTATCCATTAAATTTATTATTTAAATAATTTATTTTGTATTCACTTTGTGTTATAGTATACTCATCACTTCACTTTATTATTTACCTTCTAAAATCTCTTAAACCACTTTGACTACTTTGACCTTTTGGGGCTTCTAGATGACATATGAGGGTCGTCCAACTTCGTAAGGCCATAACTCTCAAACCGTGAGGATTTATGTGATGTTACACATACCACAAGAAATGGAATGACATGTGATATCCATATATAATAGTATTACCTGAAAATATATGAAAAATCGTACCATTATCCATCAAACAAACTTGGGTCCATTACCAAAACCTGGGTTCTCCAACTTCTCATGGCTATAACTCTCTAACCATGAGGAGTTATGTGACGTTCCACATACCAACAGAAATGGAATGACATGTACTATACATAAAGAATAGTATTACCTTAAAATATATTAAAACTCATACCATTATACATGAAACATCCTTGTGTCCATTACCCAAACCTTTGTGCTACCAGAATTCGCTATCGGACTTTATTCAAGGGTTGACATCAATGAAAACCAACCTTTATCAACATGATATTCACCAAGCTCCTTCCTCTGAGCCATATGATGTTAATGATCATTCTTGTGATCTTAATAAAACCAACGAGCATCGATAGACTGGCCCATTCGGTAGAGGTGTGTCGGGGGTAAGATCAATTGGATGCTTGACTTGGCAGTGTGTCAGTACACCTATAGGTGAGGCAAATATGTCTCTGTATTCTTCCATGATCCCGTCCACTTGCTTCTGCTACAAAGAGAGGTTTTATGTAGAGGCCATGGATGTGGCGATGAACTTCTGCTTACTGTGAGAACAGATCACAAAGAAGATGAACTTCCTGGTCTGTGAAATTCCCTTACTGCATTGCTTAGCAGAGATTAAAGAAATAGAAGTAGGTAGTGCCACCTCTGGGATCTTGTACAATTGTCTACCCAAAGTAATAATAACATTGTGGGGTCTAGAATCATACACAACATGACACTTCCACAAATATGGTTGTCCTAAAATAACATCACAAACTTCAAGGGGAGAAATATCACATAGTACCACATATTTGAAAGGCTTGATGTCGTAGGGCAGACGACATTGTTGGCTGACACGAAGATCTCTTCCTTGATGAAGTGAGCCGATGGTGTAGGGTTGTGGGTGCGGTTTCGTTTGCAGTTCCATCCACTTGATGACCTCTACTGAAATCAGGTTCTTATGAATACCATTGTCAATAATGAAATGAATTGGAGCCCCCTTGACCCACATCTGTGAGTGTAAGAGGCGTTCCCCTTCCTCTAGTTCTTCTAGTTCACTTGGACGGACTTTGGTGGTACCAACCGTGGCACTGGGTTCAACATCGATAATCTACTTCTCTCCTTCAGGATTTAACTCGAAATCAAAATCGACTCTTGACTCAGAAGCCTTCAGCTTGGCCACAAGGGACTGCTTGGAGCGGAATTCGTCGGTGTTGTGCCAAGGACTTTTATGGTACTAACACCATTTTCCCATGTCTTTCTTCATCTTCTCATTTCCCTTCTTATGTTGTGGCTTGGACGGATTTTCCTAAGGGTGACCATATCGACTTGGTCCCTTGTTGTGTGGGTTAGGTTTTCCTCTGCCCTGATTCGATGTGAGGGGTTTGCAGATCCAAATTCTCGTCATTTATGCTTAAATTTCTTCTTGATCTTGACAACATATCTATAAGTTGTGCCCAAGGAGGTGATGTCCAGGAACTCCATTTATGTTTGAATGTATATATGAAAACAATCGCGGTATTTTAGCACCAGATGATGCTCAGAATATTTGATACCCAATTTGGTGAGTAGGGTATGGAAGATATTGGTGAAGTCTAGTACTTTCTGGTCCCTTTCTTGACATGGGGTGGTCCATCTAGTGTACTAATCCTCGTAGCTTCCAACAGGGTAGTATTGTTCTTTAATGGCATCCCATGTAGGGTTCACCAAAAAAATTGCAGATTCATCCACGACCCTTTTCTCATAGTAAGTATCCCACCAGTCTTTAACATGGGGAACGATCTTGAGGAGTGAAAAATTGATCTTTTTCTTATCGAAAAAATTGTGGACCGAAAAATATCCTTCGAGCAGATTCAACCATCTATCTACAGCATCTGCGTCTATCAGTCCTTAAAATAATGGAATATCAAAATTTACCTATACCTTGAAGGGGGTTGCATGGCCACTTGATGAAGATGCTTCTCTCATGGGCAACCGTCGAAGGATCTACACGAAGTTGTCCATCATTTTTTTCCTTTGTCGCACAAGGTATTCCTCGAACAACATTTTAATAGGATCTCCTACTCCATCATCTTTCTTTTTGTCTCCCATGGGTTGTTGTCGGGCTTGGCATGACCGATCTAGTAATGGCTTGATTGGTTCGAGTCCCAACTTCTTGTATCCAGACCTTGTCGGGGACATGCATGAAGAAAAATAAATGAATAACATACTTCTCTGATACCACTGATCCAGATTTGGGAGAAGAATGAATTGATTAACATACTGAATACAATAAATAGAGATAAGAAGAATAACACAAATATCCAGTGAACAATATCTTCTATTAAATAATGAAATATGCTAAAACTGTAAAACTGCAAAACTAAAACTTGCTTGAATGGTGGTAGCTATCTCTGACAAGAGATGTGGTTGCTATGCGCATTCGTATGAGAAGAATGGATTACGATGAGGCTCCATAGGCCCTTTTCATATTACTCATGAATGTAAAAACCCTATACATCCAAAAACCTAACCCTAGAAGGTCAAACACCAAAAGTCATGTGGGCCCTATGGGTAAGTTGGTGTAATTTGGTACCTCAACTTCATAGGGTCATAAATTTTGCATACGACCTCTGTTTTAGGCGCGTGATAGGCCGTTGGAAATTTATTTTAGATAACTACACATTCCACCACTAGAATCTGACTTCTTCTATAATATGACTTTGGCAATCCAAAAAAACAACGTTTAGGGCCCCAAGACAACCCTGAAAGTACAACAAGATGTGCTGACATGAAAACATACAAAATAAGATAGTTTGATTAGGCGACAGGCCACCCATATCCACCTGGAGAATGTCTTAGGATCAAACAGCCCCAGAAGTGTATAACTCACAATTATAAAGCAGTACATAAAGACGTGTTGAACAAAAACAAACACGAGGAGCTAGTTGAAATAGGTGGGTGGCCACCAATATCCACCTAGATCAATTAATTATTCATAATAAAGTTATTAACATTGAACTATTAAAATTAACGATTAATATTAATAAAACTATTAATGTAAAATATTTAATAGCTATTAAATAAGCTATTAATATTAATAAAGATATTAATGTACAATCAACTTAATATCAAGACAAAATTATAACTGTGACAAATATCCTCCCAACATCGCATCTTTCTGAGCATGGAAAATAAAACTATTAAAATTAACATTTAATATTAATAAAACTATTAATGTACAATATTTAATAGCTATTAATATTAATAAAGATATTAATGTACAATCAACTTAATATCAAGACAAAATTATAACTATGACAAATATCCTCCCAACATCGCATCTTTCTGAGCATGGGAAATTGTATCCTTCAGATCCATAACACATCCAGAAGCCAATTTTCAAAATACCCTAAAAACATATCACTGGCATTGACACGCTTCATTAATATCATATATATATTTCATGTTGTCCTTTATGGTTTAGTTGTTGGAACCCCAAGCGACATTAATAAGTTAGTGTGATAAAGGTAAATTTGATCATAGATTTCAATAATCTTGGATTACTAATTATATATATCTATATAATCCGATTTCGTATTATTAGTTGATGCAAAAGTGAGGCACTTTTGGAATCTGTTAACCTTTATCTTCTTTCAAAGTTCATTGGCCAACTACAATGAGACGAATTTACACTAGAGAAAATTTAGATAAATTAATTCGTTACTCTAACTTGGCTAATAAATTAATTTGTTATTTTAAATTCTTTAGCTTAATAGCGAAAAGACCAAAACACAATAGTTAGACAAGGTCGAAATAAAACTTATTTTAAATTGGTTTGCATGTCGACTTTAAGGTCTATAGAAATCGACCCAAGTAACCCTTAACCACCCCGATCTAAACTTTATGAGGTAAATCCTTCAAATTTTGAATGATATATCATCCTTGTTAACACCATTATAGTAATGTTGTTGAATGCATGCCCAATTTTCTGTAAATTCATTCATTGCAGTTATTATATAATAGAAATTATTTCTCTATTGTTCCTTCCTATAAATTTGAATGTTTATTTTCAGAATCACAATCAGTAAAAGAAGCATCATCGAAAATTGAAATAAATTGGTTTTTCTTTAAACTCCAATTTAAGCCAAACAATAATTTTGTTCTTAAGGACGATCCCTAGTTGCAGAATTTTGTTCTTAAGGATGATCGAGCAAGGCCTCAATATAGGTTAAGATCTGTGACAATGTTCTCTCAAATTTTAGAATGCAACGATATTTAACAGGTTCTGGTTATGACCCTTGTGTTATTCACATGGAAATTAATTATCTATTTTGAAAATTTTCTTACATATAACACAACCAACAATATCACAACAATCTCTTCTTCTTTTTAAAAGAAATCGCATACAGTTTATGCACAATTAGTCATCTCATGCACAATTAGCCATTTTTTTTTTAAATAATCAATTTAGAAATTATTCACCCCCAACACATGTCACACTTTCCCCAAGTTGCACATGTTTAATCCTTTTTAATTTAAATAATTTTGCATTTTCCCTCACACTCCTCAATTAGTTCCTAGATTTTCTCTTAGTTGTCTCTTAGTTCCTCAATTTCTCTTTTATTGTGTCCCTTAACTAATTTACAATGGGAGTTTGATTACGACTTTTCTCTTAGTAGGATTTAGATTCTAGATTGACTTAGGATTCTAACTCTATGTTGACTACCCATTCTCTCATGAATTGATTTATTTCAATTTAAAAATTTATTTTTATTAATTTCATGCACACACTGTGCACATGTCATAATATTTTATTCTTATTCTCCCTTTAATAGTTTTTATTTTAGTCTAAATTTCCCTTAACTCATTTTTATAACTTGTTTAGGAATAAACATTTAGACTTAAGTTTTTATTATGTTCCCTTTCAAAATTTAATAAAATTATATAAATTCACATTCTCTTTTCTATCAGTTTTAAGTAATTGTTTTATTCTCTAAGGTACTTTATATTTCTATTAACTCAT
This sequence comes from Picea sitchensis, assembly GCA_010110895.2. Classification (NCBI taxonomy): domain Eukaryota; kingdom Viridiplantae; phylum Streptophyta; class Pinopsida; order Pinales; family Pinaceae; genus Picea; species Picea sitchensis. The sequence goes on from SNQJ01S0108270.1 coordinate 54,601, forward strand.
TAATTTGTTTATGCAATGTTCCCTTCAAGACACACATTTTTTCTCCAAGGGTACCACTCACTAAATGATTTAGTTTGGAAGTTGTAATACGCTTCGATTCAATACTCCACTTGTCAACCTTGTGTGATACTAAGGGTTTACTGAGGAATAAGAAATCATCCTTATTGTGTGCCCCTCAAAAATCCTTGTGAGCGACTGTCTCAGTCTGCCCTCATGCAATCATGAACCTATCAAGAATAAGGTAGTCATTAACCTTCAGTTCAGGTCACGACGTAAGTGCTAGTAGGTTGTGATAGGGATGTTATCACACCTCTCCCTCATCCATATGATATCTGTGTATTCCCCCTCTACTCCATATGTGAGTCAGATTAGCAAGAATCACCATGTTACCTGACTCAATTTGGAGTCCATGAATTATGTCGATTCCATCAACATCCTCACCACACCACATTTCCTGCACACTCAGGAAACCTCATCATAATACATGTCAATGTTATACATCATTATAAATAGCATATTAAATTTTAATACTCAATCATATAACAACCTCATAAACCAAAAAATATAATCATAATGTACCATGTTTAACTAGATCACTTGCATGCAAGTGTCCTCAAAGAATAAACATTGTTATGAAAATGTGATCAGTGGAATTGGATGTTACATTTGAGTACTTATGCATAACTCTTGATATTTTCTTCATTTTATTTTCTGGAAACCTAGAATGTTTCTCTTTATTCTCTATTGTTGATGTGGATGTATCTATCTCTTCAATGTTCTTGTTGAGTTTGATGACTTTGACTCTAAGTGTGACAAGTTCTTCTTCAAGTTTCTCAACCTCTTCTTCTTTCTTCATTATCTAAGACTTCATGACTTCTTTTTTTATCTTTGCTTCTTCAAGTTGTATTTTCAATGTAATTATTTCTTCTTCGAGTCTTCTCTCTTCTTGACCAAACTCTTCCTCAAGCTGGTTTAAGTCATCGGTTGTTTCCTTGAGATGATCTGTTAGTATATTTTTTCTCTTTTCTACTTCTTCCTTTTGTGTTTCTATGTTGGCTTCTAAACACTGCTTTTGATATTCTAGAGTTTATTCAATTCTTATGGCATCTTCTAGATGAGCTCTTAAATTCTTGATGATATGTTGAGCTTCTTCGGAACCTTGAACACTTTCTTTTTTCTTCATCAATTATTTCTTGAGTGACTTGTTTTCTTCTCTTTCTTTCTTTAGTTCATCTAAAGAACTGATCAGTTTTTCTTCATAATTATCTTCTATTTCGATTGGATTTTCTGTCTCATTACCTTTAGGGAATTCAATTTCAAGACGTCTGCGTTTTTCACAATTAAAGAAAAAAAAATTACTTTTGTTGATTACACACTCTTCTTCTTCTTAATCTGTCTGGCATTATAAACATATTTATTCATGTTTTGTACCTGCATATTCTTTGTCATTATCTAACTCTTTGATGGGTGAAGAATATATATCATGTAACTTATCCCAAATTTATTTAGCTGATGAACATTTACTCACCTTGTTCTTAACTAAATCATATAGTCCTTCTGAAATAAATTCCATTGCAATTTTGTTATTCTTCTTCAATTTATTCTTGGTTGTAACATTATATCCTGTCACAACTAAATACCAAATATCATATCCATGTGCCTCTAAAAAGGTTATTGTTCTTATTGTCCACATCTCATACTTTAGACCACTCTGACCATCAAACACTGGTACTCCATTCTCATTAAATTCCATGATCTCCTTCAAGTGGTTAAACTGTCTCTTGAAGAAACCTGCTTTGATTCCAATTGTCGGGTTACTGAGGGGGGGGGTGAATTAGTAATGAGAAATTTATACCACTTATTAATAATTTTAACCAAAATGTATATTCCTTTTAACTTATTAAACAATGTTCATTAGTTCATCATTAATATAGTATTGCATCATAAAACATTAACATCCATGAGTGCATAATAAATAATAATAGACACATCCACACAATGCAAAATACACCAATATTTTACGTGGAAACCCAATGTAGGAGAAAAACATAGAATTATTTTCTTATATGTATTTAAGAATTACATTCAAGAAAACACCAACTTCCAATTCTCCAGCTCCAACTAGAAGGAGGCTCTAACCCCCTAGTTTCTTAGGATACACCCTGAGGGAAGCTCCAACTCTCCAATTCTCTAGCTACAACCAAAAGGATGATACAACCACCAAGTTCTCAAGCTCCAAACTAAAGGAAACTCTAACTCCTTGATTTCCCAGCACCAACCAAAAAGTAGCTACAACCCCCTTTCCTTGCCCTGTCCAACCGCTCTGAAATATAAATGTCAAATGTAGACAACCTATCACTTTCACTTAATCAAACACTACCACTGTCAACATGTACCAACAACCTGTACCAACACAAGTGCATCAACTATGCATATCACAACCTATCACAACAAGTTGTCACATAAACCTGTCACATCAACCTGTCTCATCAATCTCATCAACCAAATCAAATCTATTCACCAAGATCAATCACCGAGACAACTCTCAACCATATGCACAATATCACCAAGATGTGCATCAACCAAAACTACTTACAAACATCAACAAGATGTATCACAATCAATATGTGCTCATAAAAGTATACCAAGTCATATATGCCACATCATCCATAAACCATCTGCCAACAATACTACTAGCAAGTGCCTCTAACAATGTACCAAATATGTACCAATCACGCATCAACTGTAGATCAAACTATGACTCATCAAGATGTACCAACATCACCATACCATACACCTCATGTATATGACACTCATCAACTATCTATCCCAACATGTATCTCAATCATATACCAAAGACATATACCAACATAACCATCAAAATTTCTCTAGAAATACATCACACTATCCATAACCAAATACCATAAACCCTCACAAAAAATCATGTGCCAAAACCTCACTGTTATGTAGCGTCAAGTGTGTGCCAATCGTATATCAAGGCCACTAGCAAAAGCCTCTCACAATGTACCATAATATATACTAATAACACTCAGAGATGCACTAGCAATATACGTCAATAGATCTGCCTCAAAACCATTCACTATAATAAGTACTATACATCCAATAGTCCCTCTAGGACAAGTCATCAATCTCCCATAACCATGTCTCACACACGCGCCAACTTCCAACTACACATATCTTGTAGATAGATTTGTTGTACCTGACCTTTGTCAACTTTCATGTAACTTCCAAATCACCCATGACTACCGAAAATGCTCTTTCTGTAGCTACAGAAACCTGCGACTATAGAAACAAATGCGGCTACAGAATTGGCATTTTCTGTAACTACCAAAACCTGCAGCTACAGAAACACCCGCGACTACAGAATTGTCATTTTCTGTAGCTACTGAAACTTGTGGCTACAAAAACACCCGCGACTATAGAATTGTTGTTTTCTGCAACTACCGAAACTTTTTGTAGCTACTAAAACTTTATGTGGCTATCAAAACCTTTGGCTACAGAATTATTGGTTTCCGTAACTACCGAAACTTCTATCATTAACATTCCTTTGATACCTCAGACTTGCACACTTGTAGATGTATCAATGAGAACCTGCAATAAACTTTTCACAATATAATATTTTCAATGTTCTCAATAGGTGCTAATGGGAGGCCTTGCTCTCTTATTTATACTCTCCAAGTAGCTTCCTCTAGGGTTTGCCTTCTAATCAACTTAACCCAACTACTTTATTTTTTAATTAATTTCTTTTGCAACCACTTTGACTTATCCATAAATAGTAAACTCGTCACTTCTTATTGCAACCACTTTATTATTTAAATAATTTCTCTTTGCAACCACTTTGACTACTTTATTATTTAAATAATTTCTCTTTACTCACAAGTTCTTGCAACTAACTTTTCTATAATTAGTCAATTCATAATTTATTTTCCCTTAATTAACTTCTTTCTGCAACCACTTTATTATTTAATTTATTTCTTGGTCAACCACTTTGACTATTCAATCTTCTCATCACAACTACTTTACCATAATTACCAAACTCACAACTTATTGTTGCAACTAATTTATTTTTAATTATTTTTTTAATGCAACAACTATACCCATCATTAACTCCTAGTTACCATCAATTTGACTAGCACACTTCTTCTAGGATATTCTAGAATAATTGACTTCATTGACCTTCTAGGGGCTTCTAGATAACACATGAGGGTTCTCCAACTTCACATGGCCATAACTCTCTATCCGTGAGGAGTTATGTGGCGTTCCACATATCACTGGAAATGGAATGGCATGTACTATCCATCAAGAATAGTTTAAATTGAATATTCATTGATATGTGTTTCTTTATACCTCAAACAAACGTGGGTCCCTTACCCATACCTTTTTTCTACTGGAATTCACTACCAAACTTCTCCAAGGGTTGACATCAATATCTAAGTGTTAACATGAATCCACAATATCACTTTCCAAGGGTTGACATCAATGAAAAACAACAATCCAAACCAATTGTCCATCAATCTAAGCCAATTGTATAACAAACTCAATAAACAATAAAAGGATGTTTAGATTGATATTTATAAAAGGTTTAGCTTTCTTTATTCATGCATTAGTGTAACTTTACTTCCATTACAGTTTTTCTGTCATAGTTTATGTCTTTACTTCTATCACAATATTATATCAAATTGGATTAATTTTTTTTCTTCAGTTTAACTTTCCTAATTCAGTAATCTTTAATATAGTAGAATAAGTTATTTTCATGCAATCTAGATTAGTTGTACTTTCATATTGGTTTGTTTCCTTCAAGCAATTAGTTCAGGGCTGCTTTTGGTCACTTGATTTTCTTGCACATTTTTAGCCTTTGATCATTCTCAAAACTTTGCTACCGAAAATTTGCATATTGCACATATAGTTCATAGAACCTTTTAATTTTGTACGAACCTCAGGTTGACAAGTAAAGTAGGAGACCAAGGGTACAATAAATTATTGTTGATATTCTTGGGACCATCACGTTTTGGCACCGTTGTCAGGGAGGTGTTGAAGTATGCATGTTATTTTCTTTTTGTTTTATTTTAAGTGACTTGGAGAAGTAAAAAGGATACCTCAGTCACAATGCCAAAATCAATATGGAATTTTTGTAGTGTAACAACTCAAGTGCTTTCACTTCATGTGAGTATTGATAGATCCTTGTCAAATTCTCTTTCTGCATTAAATATAAAAGAAAAAAAATATTTTGCACTTGCTTTTGATTTCATGAATGAATAGACTTAGAGATAGGAAAGAATTTTTTTTACCAAAAACCCCCACCACAAAAACAGGTCCAAGAAATCCATAGATTTATCCTAAAACACTAAAAAAAATCTTGGAGAGGGAAGCCAAATAATTTGAAATTATTTCAGAAGAAAGTCAGTCCTCAACTTGTGTCATGTCTGGTGGAGAAGAAATATTTGAGTTCCCTATTCATGAATCTAATGGAGAATCCAAGATGAAAAATATTATCCTTCTGCTTTACCTCATTTTCATGGGCTTGTCTCTGAAGATCTCGACACTTTCTTGTTTGAGTTTTAAGTTATATGTAGTACATATGATTATACCATTGATGGAAAAAATCACAAACATTTTCCTTCTACCTTGAAGGATTCTATTATGAGGAAAATATCTCTATGGCTAATGGTAAACCACAATAGACAGAAATGATTGCATAAATCAACGCTAATCTCAGATATTCTATATAAGAAAATATTCTAACGAGACAAGATAAAGATCCTACCTCGTCCAGACATTCGATGAACTCCACCATTGAGAACTTGACTCAAAACAATACACCTGCAACTTGTCCTCAAAAACCTAGAAACACAATATATAAGGTTAGCCCATTCAATAACATAATCCATCAACATTCATAACAAATATGTCCATGGAATAATGATTCAAATATTTGCAAGATATTAATTGGACAAGAAAAGAGTATTTATATTAAAATGTAATCAGTAGAAGTGAATGAATTACAAACTTTTGTGTCGAAACGGTTCGAAATCAAGAAACTAAGTCCCTTCCAGCAGGGCCTCCACCACTTCAATCCTCCACAAAAGGCAAGCTCATATAAGAGAGACAATGAGGTTGTCAATCAAGTATGGAAGAGCTTGGGGATTAAACAATGTGTTCAAACTTAAAAGGACAAAGGGATGCAAACTCAATATGAAGTGAATAATTTCTCTAGAGTAACTTTTCTCTCAAAGTTGAATTCTTATCCTCCGTTCCACAACTTGTATATGGCCCATTTATATCCTTCAAGTGGATCTAAAGGGTCGATTCATAATGTTTCCAGTATATGGAAGGTAAAGGATCATGGACCCCGTGACGTGACATGGAAATATGACACTATATTTTAATTTTGGGCACAAAACCCAATGTACGTCGGCTATAGTGGTGCAACCTGCGTATACGCATGTTGTATAATAGTTAGGGTGTGTCTATGTGGAAATTTTTTTTTTTATCTCTGAGATTTGAAAAAAGGGACTTCAATTTTGCATAGGGAAATGGAAAAAGGCCTTCTGATCAAATTTGCATAAGGTGAGAAAAATCTTGCTATAACATATGCACCCTAATGTGTGAGGTCATAGGAGTATCTGCAATGGCCAAAATAAATTATAATACCCAAAATTGGAGTAATAGAGACCTAACTGGAAGAACTCGTTGCTCATGAGGATATTACAATCTATACTGACTTTGCACACATGGATGCCAATTTGAATTACATTGTAGATACATGTGAAAATATACCAAACAGTTGGTCATGGCCATGAGTAGGCAATACAAAGGTGGTTATATGAAAAAAGTTGTCATAGTCACAAACATGGCCTAGTAACACTTGTCTCAAAATCAATCTAAAGATATCTGTATACAATGGAGTACAATCTGATCTCCCATGGTCACTGAAGTCACATAGGTACTGGTCCAATGAAAGATAGCAACAACTCAGGAAAGCTACGACTATGAACTGATATATTCAAGTCTTCTACATGATCGGCCAAAGGTCCAATTCTACATCGTGTGAATAAATATTTGAGATCAAACACAATGAGACTTTGTTTGATTAATGGTCATCAAGGTATATCGTTAACAAATGTGATACATCCTATCAATAATGAAAGTAGGTATCAAGGCACCGAATACATCCTTACATGTGTGAATAAAGGTGTTAGGTTCGAACACTTCAAGAATCCATTGATCAAGAGACATTGATGTATTCCCAACTATCGATGGTGGCATAACCTTCCACTAATGACTACAAGACTCTAGGTACTCATAAGACTCTAGATCGCATTTCCAGAATAGATGGATTGAAGTCGATGGAAGGATACCCACTGAAAGGAGAGAATTGAGGCATCTCTTATCATTCAGAACGAGGTACAAAGCAGGATATTGATGATTTGGAGGAAATCGAGTGAGGAACATGTTCATGAACCAACGAACTTGTGCGTCTTTCGTGTGTACCAGATGCAAGAAGGACACGAAAAAGACCCTCTGAATAGCAGCTAATAAGGAAAATTGTTGACAAAGGTGAGGAAACCACCAATAAGGCTAATGGCATCCAATACACTACACTAATTCCAATGTGTGAATATATTTCTTGTCATCGAACACAAGTGAAACCCCCCAGTTAGAAACCAATGATGCAATGTCAACTGTTAGGTTCAAGGTTACCTAACAATGATGAAAGTAGGACCAGGGTGCATAATAGGACTACAACTTCATGTAACTTTGAGACACACTGAGTGTATGGTCGACATGCAAAGTCAAGAGTTCTGAGGAATGGATGACACAGGTTGATATAAATCCTTTGAACAAGAGCATGAGACATATGGATGACTCTGGAAGCATAGAATCGATGATGAAACTTTGTGATGCGAGAGACACCAATCAAAATATCCATAGGGACTAGAAGAGTAACTAGTTAGGGGAGTAAGCTCTCTGTAACGAGATCAGGTTCCTAAGGTCATGCTAAACCCAAAATTTTGATGACATGTGGACTCAAAAATTCTGTGCTCTATTCAAAGGCGACACGACTATTGCCAATATAAGATAACATTCTTTTCCCGTTTGTCTTTTTTTCTTTTTTTCATAGTCAAATGAATGTTATTATACAAAGGAGGAAGTGAGTGTCAAAAGTAAGAAACTAGTTCCAGCAGTGGAACATACCTATGCTCAAAACATACCTATGCTCAATGCAAGGAGGTGCATGTAGGAGATGTGTTAGCACCATGATTTTCATAGCTAAGTGTTATCACTGAAATTGCGTCTGCACATGGCAACAAGAACTCCACATCATCAAAACAACAATGAAGTCATTCATGGCACAGAGTTAAGTTCACAGCATTCCAGAAGGGTAAAAAAACTATAGAAAGTAACCAAAAATTACAGCAGTAGGGTGCGCGCGCGTATGCGTGGGACAAAAACGTGTTTTGAGCGCATACGCGCCCGACGCGCGCCTGTCTACATAAAAATCCGTGCATTTGCCAATACGGTGCATTAATTTCTAAGTCGGCCTCCTGACCGCCAATGAACCGGCCCCCGAGATGATTTGACCCTCGGATCAGGGTCGGCTCTGCAAATTCGGCGAATTAATGGCTTAACTGAACCCTAAACAGGTTCGTGTTCACACCGGAAGTCGGTTACGTGACCGCCTGGAAAATGCTATAAATAACCGTGAAGGCTCATTGTTTCAGCAGAGAATTCCATGCAAAGTTACGCTGTCCAGAT
>SNQJ01S0108271.1:13887-45228 GCA_010110895.2 Picea sitchensis
TGAGCTTGGAGACCCTGGCAGGCAACGAACGTGATGAAGCAGATCCAGTTCCGGCAGCAGCGGTGGACGAGAAAGGCCCCAGACTCCAGCAGCCTATCTTGGCGGCAAGTGCAAAGCTGGAAGCTAACGAGGACAAGGCCGACGACGCCACGGACATGCAATGGACGCTCAGCGGCGGGACACCTGTCATTGAGGAACCTTGCCCAGGCCTCCTGCCAGAGTATGTGCCAGATTACACACAGCTGGTCCCTTACTTTAGCTCTAGTGGCTCTCATGGTAGTTAATTTGTCTAGTTTTCTTCAGGAATGTTAGTAATTTTGCAACTAGCTTAATATGGTTGGTTGAACTGGTTTCTCCTTATGGAGCAGTTCAGTAATTACAACCGCTTGACTCAGCTATGTACTCTGGATCTTGGATTTTAGAAGGTTTTTTTATATATAATACAAAAAAAACTTACTTACAAAAAAAATATATATATATAAAAATGAAAAAATAAACCTTGAACATAATAATAAAAATATATATAAAAGAATGTCTACCATAATATTAAAATATATAATAATAAAATAAAATAGTTTAAATTCATCTTAACTTGAATTTTAAATCACCAATAAAAAATTTCTTTAAAAAAATTATTTGGTTTTTTTTAATTCTCGATGCTTAATAGATTTATAATTAAAATGATCTATGCTAATTATATTAAAAGAAGGTAAAATAGAAGTCCAAGCATATCTTATCCTATCTCAATTCTTTGAACTTTCCATTGGATTGTTGAAAAATGTTTTTGGATTGGTTCAAAGGTTTCATTTTTTCTAGAGAACATTGGGATTAAAGTCCAATGAAGAAATTCTGCAAAGTGTTATCTTTTTCTTTTTGACTTCAATCTATTTTCCTACATGATCAATTATAAGCATTATAGTTGATGAAAACTCCAAGAGGGATTTTCAAAAAAATATGTGGATTTATAATCTTCGATATGTCGAGAATGGGAGAGGAGGGGGGAGATTTTATAGTTCTAAAAACTATTCCAAGATGTTGTATCTCATTGTTGTTTCACACACACACTCACACAATTATTCATCCCATATAGAAGGAGGGGAAGGCTAACTAAACAAACATAATCAACTCATAACCAATCAACCATTATGTTAGTAGGAGATACCACGCCCTTATCACTACACCCATTGGGATAATGATCATGGTATGTTAACACTTATATGATATTGCAAAACAACACTCAACCAATGTGGGCTAACACATGAGAGGATCTTTGGTAGCTTACCATGAGGTTAAATTTATTCCTTGATTTGCATAATTGAACAAAGTCGTTACTAACCTATAGTGGTTCATGGTTTTAAATTCATGGACCTCATGCTCCTTCTCACACTAAACAACGATGATATATGCTTTGTGCTAATCTACTAGGTGGGTTTGCGAGCTTTTTTCTACTTTTTGGACAAAGCCTTTGCATTGCCCAATCTTGAGAAGCTCGCTTTAGGGTGCAAGTCCCTAGGTTTATGCATTCTCATCCTCCCCCACCTTAGAAGTGACATCCTTCATAGTTTCTTTAGATCTAGAAGAATATCTAACAACCCTAGGCTAGTACCAACAACCCACAAGCCAACGCCTAGCAGGAAACTTATGACTTAGCAAGGGCCGAGACGTCCCGAGGAACACTGGAGTGGACCTCTATCTAGGGGGCGTCTATCCTTCTAGTCTTATCACAACGTGCCAACATTTGTAATAGTTTCAATGTCATACTTAAAAAAACTTTTTGGATGAATCCTTTGAGATGGCCAATCCCAAGATACTAACTTTCGAGTGTATGTTCCAATCCCAAGATACTAACTTTAGGGTGCATGTCCCTAGGTTGATGTGTTTGCATCCTCCCTCATCTCGATGGTAACATTGCTAATAGTTTCAGTTGAAGTAACCTAGTCTTATAAAAAAAGGACGCTCTTTCCAACCACAAATCTATAATAGAAATTTTAGAAGTCAATTAGTGGGCAATCTCAACTTTCTTTCCCTTAAAATCCTTGTCCAAATTTGGTAAGAATTTTGCTGAAAGTTATAATTCCACTTGATTAATAAGAATTTTGACCTTGAAACTTTGCCGGTAAAAGTTTAGACCCATTCTAACACAACCCAAATTATGAGAATTTTGAAAAAATAAACAAATCAAAAACTTTGGATCGTTATAAAAAAATAAACTCATGAAAAAAAAAAAAAAATACTCATTTAAAAAAAATATCTAATTGTTAACTCATTTCGAAATTTTAGGAATGAATAGAGTTTGATCATAATCCAAATTTCTTCTAAGATGAAAGAATATTCTAAAGAGTTTCATCCAATTCTAAATTGACCTACATCATTAAAAACTTAATCAAAATTCGAGATAGATGGCAAGTTTGACTTTGTATATTACTAAACTCCAACAACCTAAAAAAAATTGCCACAACATTAAATGCGCTTAGTTTCMATGTCATGGGCCAGCTTTGGCGAGTGGTTGATGTGGTCATAGTCCAACCTCTAGATGGTCCAAATGACACCTTCGAGAGACCCAAGAATGAATTTCACCTTGGCAAGCTAAAAAAATCTTGTGTAAACATGGTTAATTTTTGTGAGTAAAAGTCACGTTAAAACACGGATACCGTCCCTGTCTGGGAGAAGAATTCATAAAGACATGTCTCTAGAAGAAGTCATGTAGAGGAATTCAATGAGACATATGTCACGGTGGGACTTTTCCCCCGTGGGCTGCATCTTCTAGGCTTGACTAACCTTACCCGGTGGGGGCCACCTAGGAAATAAACAAAAATAGACAATACATGCACAAATCAATTGGATCACGTAAGTGAACGTGGCCACCCGGTCAAAATCATCACAACGTGCGCCGCCAATATCGCATAGACCGGAGGGGTCAAGGCCCATTGGATTTACTCTGACCCGGTCAATAATGACGTCATCGTACTGTAATAGCATGCGTTTGCCGACTTCAAAAGTCAAGACGGCATCTTTGCCGCGTTAGGCTGGACTCACACCATCGACAACTCCCCACCTAATAATGTGGCGACACGTGGCCGAGGGAAGACCTGGGTGCCCCTCCATTTTATAGTCCCAATGGGGGCCTTTACCCCAAACAGTGGTCAATCAGTCCTCCTCTCAACTCTGGATCCAACGTTTCGTTTTTCTGCGATCGATCTCAAGTTCCTCGGTTTCAGCGACTTCTGTTAGGATTTCTGGGCCGTTCTGTCGATATTTGTATGGGTGAAGAGCTTCTCTTGGATAGATTTAGAGACCACAATTGGAGATTCTCAGGGACTGAGCAGGGTGGGCTACTAGCATTCCGCAATATGATGAATGGCGCAGGGAGATTCGAACACAAGGCCACGGGGATTGATCTGTCTGTCAAACTGGAGGAAGATGATGGTGGGAGGTCTTTGCAGGATAACGGCAGCCATGAGGAAGAGAAGGACAACGGTTATGATAATCGTGCCAAGGATTTCTTTCCCCATGAAGTTGGTCGGCTGAGCTTCAGGCTTTTGCCTGTTGATGGTGAGAGCAAGGCCGAGGATGGACCTGGAGACATGATGTCACAAGGCCCCGAGGATGAGGATGATAAGCCTGCAATCAATGTTTCGGTAAGAAATTGGGCAATCAATGCAGTGTTACATTTATTGATTGCAATATATGCAGTGTTACATTTATTGATTGTAATATATCCTCCTGGAATATATACAATCTGATGTCAGATCTGATGCATTTAAGATCGGATGGGATAAACAATTGTAGAGGGGTTAGATTATTTGTGAATTTGATGTTCTTTTTACCAGATGCTGTCTATGTATCACAAGCATGCCCTTCCAAATTCCCAATTCCAGCTTGGAATGTAGATGACTTGCAACATTTCAAAAAATCCTTTCCTCTGAAAAGCCCTAACTGCATGAAACAATCCTTGCACTGCTGTACTGGTAAGATGACCATAAAAAGTGAAATTTAATTTCTATTTCCAGTTTGGATCTCCTTGGGAATATGAAACACTCCCTTTACCAACAAACTAAGATCTGTTGACTTGAATTTTGATGTTAGGCTGTCATGTTAACAGTCTAGGTTTCCTTGTGTGTGCCTCAGGGAATGTGTCCTACCTTTTGAAGTTGATTTCCTCAGTTTATCAGGAAGCTTAAGACATATTTTACAAGTCAGCTTAATAGGATCCTTTAAAGTTTTCTAGGATTCTTTCTTTATTCTTTTATAGAATTATGATTTTGGGTGTATGGAAATCTGAATTCTGATTTTGGGTCTGCTCAGCGATTCTGACCAGTTGATTTGGGTTTTGTGCAGACTGGATTAAGGTTGGTTACTGCGCAAGCTCGAAACGCTGCAAGTGATCGGTCCACCGTGGAGATGGAAGATTGTGCATCTCCGATCAATTCTCAAGAGACATCAAATCCTAATGAGATGGACGGTGAACCCAATAGCGAGGTACTGTGAGAATTTTTCTGTGTTTTTTAAAGTCAATTCTGTTATGTGAAGGGGAGATTGAGTATTTTTATAAGATCTGAAGGCTCAGCCATGATCTGTATCAATCCATCTTACATTGGTTTGTTGTGATTCTTGCAGCTGGTGGCGGTTCAAAAGGAGCTAAATCGTATGAACGAGGAAAATCAGAGATTGAGGTTCATGTTGAACCAGATAAACAGCAGCTATAATAATCTGCAGTTGCAGCTCGCTTCCCTCATGAAGCAGCAGCCTCAAAATTATGGTCATGCTGTTCGAGAGCAGGTGAGCAATCTGTGAGAAATGTTCATTGCACGATTGATATCATCGAAAATATTAAGGATGGAACATTTATATCAGTGCAACGTTTCATGGTCAGTACGTTGAATATATAGGATAAGGCGAGGAGTTACATACGAATTTTAGATAAATGGTCGGAAAATCTAAGATCTATCCTTTTCCCTAGATTTGCTTCTCCAGTGGAATAAATTTGGAGACTGAGGAGTCGTGATCTTATAGGAGATCGTTTAAATTAACTATATCTTACAAGACTGGTTATTTTGTGCAGGTCCATAAAGAAGAGAAGTTGAACATATTCAGAGGTTTAACAGGAAATAATATTGGCGAAGCAGCAGATGATCAAACACCAATTCAGAGACAATTTCTGGAAATTAAAGATCTGTCGAGGCTTAATTCAGGCACTAATGCTCAGGAAGACTCTCATACTTCTGAAGCTCGAAGGATCCATGGAGAAAATGATCAAGAGGAATCGAAGGCCTTACTGACGTTCAATCACATCGATAATAAACATGCTCGGGATCATGATAATCACGGATCAACTCCAAAAGGTAGGTTAGGGTTTCTGTTATTATAAGATATATGTAAACCTGTTTTTGTCCCAAGTTTCTTGTGACGTCTTCCCATCTCCTGAAATTAATACGATTCTAAAAGGATTTAACTTGATTGGATGCAGGCCATGACAGCCCTGATCGAACACCGTCTCCGCATCCTTCTCCCAGTCATCATGAAAATGGAGGAACCCCTCAAAGGGAAGGCAGCCTGGACCGGAGATCTCCAGGATGGGTGCCCAACAAGATGCAGAAGATTGTGGATCAAACTGATGCAACTATAAGAAAAGCCCGAGTTTCAGTACGAGCTAGAACCGAGTCACCGATGGTATGTGTTACAATTCTTAATCCATCTCAGTGTTGTATGTATGATGGTTTGAAATTTGAGAATCTGTGAAGATTAATAAGATATAAATCTTAACATATTATGAAATGGAAGTAGTCATATGGGATTGGTATTGGTGTCTAATATTATCATAATGGTTTATTATTATAATTATTGTTTGGTGGGACTTCATCTCCTCTGTGGAAAGTGTTTAGTATTATCATAATCATTGATTTGTTGGTGGTTGGGTGTAGTTTCTTGCTGGGCCTTCATCTCCTCTGTGAAAAGATTTTGGAAAGTGTTATATGTATGAAATAACAGTTGAATATGGCTACTTATAGTTATATTGGAATTGCTTCTAAACTGATAAAATTCCCCTGATTTATTACTGATTATTATTTTCTAACTTGTTGCGCTCAGATAAGTGACGGTTGCCAGTGGAGGAAATATGGGCAAAAGATGGCCAAGGGAAATCCATGCCCCAGGGCTTACTACAGATGCACCATGTCACCGTGCTGTCCAGTGCGCAAGCAGGTGCAACGCCTGGCTGAAGACAGATCGATTCTAATAACAACATACGAAGGCAGCCATAACCATATGCTTCCTCCAGCAGCTACGGCCATGGCATCCACAACAGCAGCCGCCGCCTCAATGCTTCTCTCCGGTTCTTCCACATCAGCTGATAACATTGCATTAAATGCAAGCTTCATGGCAGGTGCCCTCATGCAGCATCCTTGCAACACTTCAACTGCCAGCATCTCGGCCTCAGCTCCATTTCCCACTATCACACTGGATCTCACACACAATCCCAACCAAATGGCCACCGCTCCAGGTCACATGGCTGCCTCAAACCCAAGAGCACTAGCAGGACTCCAGGCTCATGCAATGCCCTTTGTAGGCATCCCACACCAATTTCCCACCAACACACCCCAGGGGGCATTATATCATGGGCAATCAATTTACAACGCTCCTTCCATGTTTGCACCTTTAGCAGGCCAGATGCAACGCCCCCCACAACCCATGATGCCCACACCTTCAAAACTCAATATTCAACCTGGGCAGCAGCAGCAGCAGCAACAACAACAACCATCGTTCATAGACACAGTCAGTGCAGCTACAGCTGCTATAACTTCTGATCCCAACTTCACAGCAGCCCTTGCAGCAGCCATCACGTCCCTTATCAACAACAATAATAATGCCAATTCCATTTCTAAACCCAACTCCTCTCAGGCAGTCAATCCTAGTCCTCAGGTTGCAGCCCATGTCAAGACGGATCACAACCAATAGCTATGCTAGTGGCAAGATTGTATTCATGTGTGGCTTTGATTCATGAAAGCATTTTGAAGCTGGAAGAAAGGTTTGAGCAGTAAAAGGGAGATTGTCATTTGCTAAAGCTCAGCAAGGCCTTAAAATCCTTTTGAGAAATTGAGGTCATTGATCGATGCATTCCAGCACTTGGGCCATGGTGTATTCTACCAATGGCGAAATGTTTGCCAACGGTGGCAATCCTCTTAATCCCTTCGAATATCTGGGATATATTCGTTTTTGGAATTGGAAACATTTTTGAAATTTTCTGTTGTACACAGGCAACTAGAATACGTTTCTCTGTATAGCTACCTTTTCATTCATACATATATATATCTTCAGCTTCAGCTTGTGATTCCAAATAAGCGGCCCAGGAAATAATCCAAAACTTCTGACCAACCCATAATTATAAGAATAACTGAATTTTTGGTCCCAATACAAAGAGCCCCTCCAAAATATTGGCAACAGACGAAGTGAACCATGGACCGCGCCTCCAAAACCTATATCTATATTTGCTGCCATTGCAGATAGAAAAAAAGTGTTCTTCAATTTGCTTTTACCATGAATCTACATTTTATACATTTCCAGCCATTTGTTAATGCATTTTCGTTTTATGCGGTTTCTATGTCTCCATGTTTTATGGATCTACGATTTCATTTTCTTACAGTGCATCTGCATCATGTTATATGGATTTACAATTTCGTTTTGGATCTACGATTTCATTTTGTTACAGCGCATATGCATCGTGTTATATGGATTTACAATTTCATTTTGGATCCACGATTTCAGTTTGTTACAGTGCATCTGCATCACTACGATTTCATTTTGTTACAGTGCATCTGCATCATGTTATATGGATTTACAATTTCATTTTGGATCTACGATTTCATTGTGTTACAGTGCATCTGCATCGTGTTATATGGATTTACAATTTCATTTTGGATCTACGGTTTCATTTTGTTACAGTGCATCTGCATCACTACGATTTCAATTTGTTACAGTGCATCTGCATCATGTTATATGGATTCACAATTTCATTTTGGATCTACAATTCCATTTTGTTACAGTGCATCTGCATCATGTTATATGGATTTATAATTTCATTTTGTTGCAATGCGTTTTCATTTTATGCGTTTCTATGCCTCCATGTTTGAGGATCTACAATTTCATTTTCTATGCCTCCATGTTTGAGGATCTACGACTTCATTTTGTTACAGTGCATTTTCATTTTATGCGTTTCTATGCCTCCATGTTTGATGGATCTACGACTTCATTTTGTTACAGTGCATCTGCTTCATTTGTTACATTTTAAGTAGTATTTACCTTTATATATATATTTTTATGTCTGCATATCATATGTAACCACATTTTCATTTTGTCACGATGCAATGCATTTATATTGGGCACATTTCAAACCATTAGTTGATACATCTACATTTTATACATTTCAATACCTCCATGGTGCATGCATCTACATTTATGCATTTTAAGCTCTTAGTCATTTAGTTATAATGTATCTACATTTTATGCGTGTCTATTTAACATGGAACCCTTAGATT
Source organism: Picea sitchensis (assembly GCA_010110895.2). Classification (NCBI taxonomy): domain Eukaryota; kingdom Viridiplantae; phylum Streptophyta; class Pinopsida; order Pinales; family Pinaceae; genus Picea; species Picea sitchensis. The sequence goes on from SNQJ01S0108271.1 coordinate 22,419, forward strand.
TTTATTCTTCCAGGTTAATTATAACATGGAATCCTTGAAATACAAATAATATCCTAGTAAACATAATTATCGACATATCTCTATTTTACCATTGTTATCATAATTCTTAGAAGAATATGGTATTAGTCATAAACATCAAAACTTTTTTTTTAAATAGATTAAATTTAATATTATTATATTTATATAATACATTTCTCGATATATTAGATTTAGATTTATTATTATTGTATTTATTTTGAGATTTTTTCAATATATTAAATATGTTATAGTAATATATTATGGTGTTTTGTATTAGTATCATATCATTATATATATATTGAATATCATTATATATATATTGAATGTATATTATGGTTTTACTCATCAACTCAATGCAATTTAGACTTTTTCTAAAATCTTAATCTTAATGATGGTTGGAATTTTGTATATGAATTTTATTTAAAAATATTTTTTAGTTTACTGTTTCATATTAACACTAATATAATTTCATGTATGTAATGGGAGGAACATTTTTTTGAAGGAAGGTTAAAGGAATTTGAAAACAATTGGGGTGAGGATTATTATGGCATTGGAATTAGTTTTTTTCAAAAGATGTTAACAAAGGAAATGATATGTAACAAAGTAACGTACAGGCAACTGTTGTCGAAATGGAGCAGCATGTGCAGCAACCCGTGGAAGAAACTATGTAACGGGGTTATAAAGTAAAAGGCTAAAGGGTTATGCACGGCAGTGTTGGAGGAGCCGCTCAGAGTTGGCTGGCTGCTAGTACGATGTGTATGCGAGCAGATGCCTTAGGTGAGATATGAGGCTCCGACAGGGGTGTTTCCGGAGCGTTTCCGGTTGAATGCTTGGTTTGTTGACTTTGGGATGGCATGTTGGCATGTTGCAGTAAGGTTTGTTGTGATGTATGGAATTCCATCCCAAAGCCTTCACTGCAAAATGTTCCATTTCCATTGCATGTTTCTCATGCTTTGCTTGATCACTCTCAGGGGCAGGTTTTTTTTTCAAAAATCATGGTAACAAAAAAAAGTAATATATATAACAAAAGTAACATGCAAACAACTATTGTCAAAAAAAAAATAGAAACAACATATACAACAACTTAAATGGAAAAACTATGTAACAGGGTTATAAGAAAATAAAAATAAAAAAATTTATACACACACAAAAATGTGGAAAACCACTCAAGTGCTTTTCTTTACTAAATACAATGTATATATACAACAAATACATAAGTAGAATATAAAACTCCAACTTTCTAAAGTATTCCAAACATTTCAATTAGATACACTTAGATTTATTGACTTTTACACTTTAGGAATGCTTATATTTATAACATGTACAATAAGTTTGTACATATGGCATGCTATAAATTCCATCCCAAAGCCTTCACTGCAAAATGTTCCATTTCCATTGCATGTTTCTCATGCTTTGCTTGATCACTCTCAGGGGCAGGTTCTAATTTCTCACTTCACATAAGAGTCTAATCATGGAACCTTTTTGGTGGCCTCCCATCACTCATTGGTATTCTAAGAATAAGTGGTTCAAAAAAAAAATGTCCACCTTCTCATAATCAAATGTTCTAAGGATGTGACTCCTCCATTACTTATCCATTCTTCCAATGAACAAGTCCTACACCTACAAATCATGTAGGGGATGAATCCTCACATCCATTGTGATGCTTCCAAATGAACCAACACCAACATTATTAATCTTGAAATTAAACATTAAGTTTCTTTACGACATCTTAAATGATCATACTTACCACTTTCTTGTATAGTACTACATTTTCATCAAAGAGCACATTTCTACTTTAGATAAGCCTATTCAACACTAGATCATAAATCTTGTAAATTTGAGTAGCATCACTATCATAGCTAGTTATGATGAATTTTACATTTTTGTCATCTAACTTATTGTGCTTCTCATTGGGCATGTGTACATATGCAAGAGAGTAAAAATATTTGAGTTTTGAATGTTTGGCTTCCTCCCACACCATGCTTCATAAGGTATTTTTGACCTAAATGGTGTTGTGGTTAATTTATCTAGAACAAATGCTACTATAGTGATTTCTTCTGCCCCAAAATTATTTGGTAACTTAATATTATTTAAGATGCACTTTGCACTCTTTGTGTTTTTCCTATTCTTCCTTTGTACAACTCCATTTTAATGTAGATTATAAGGCATTGTTAATTTAAGTTTGATGCACTATTGTTCACAAATTTAATGCCTTAAATCATTTGAGACATATTGAACACCATCGGGACACATTCTCAACCTTTTAAGAGGATTCCTAGTCTCCTTCTCCAATAAGGTCAAGAATAATACGAAATGTACTCTTGTTTTTTATTTCTCCTTAAAGAATTAAACAAAATCAATTTTTCTTAAAGTTATTAATGAAAGTTGAAAATTGTCTCCCTCCATTGTTTGATAGAGTTTGCATCAATCCACAGGTGTTAGAGTAAGCTAGTTCCAATAATTTCTCAACACTATCCTTCAGGAAAGGAAGTTGATATTAAGCATTGAAGACACACCCTTCACAAATGGCAAGTGAAACAATAATATTCAAATCAAAACCTTCAACTAGATTCCCCCTCCTAATGGTCTCCATTGATTGTGAATTGATATATACAAGTCATTCTCAAGAGAAAACACCAAAGAATTAACAAACATAGAAAAAAACATATGCACACATTATAAGTCTAGAGAACTTGACTCAAGGAAGTATTTATATATTAAATATTATGTAAAATACATAATGTTATTTTTTATAAAAGACTAAAAGATCCCAAAATGATGAATGAGTATATGTCTCAAAGAGAATGAGGGATTCCATTAAATTGTAAAAATTATATTGATCCTAAGATGGATTAGAAAATATAGTTGAGAGAATGAGTAAGTTGTAGCAATAGAAATTATATGGTTTCTAGCCCGGTGGGTTAACCTCTTGCATTATATGATTTCTAGCCCTGTGGGTTAGCGTGAGTGGATGAGTGATGTGGTTATAATGCAAGAGGTCTTGAGGTGAAGTCCCCATCCAAATATATTGTTGATATTGGTGTGCCTTACTCGATCTCCCCACCAAGTTAGGCCCCATAATCAAGGCCGAAAATTTACCCTGTTTACCATCCATGGATCATGGGGAAGTACTTAGAGGGTTTTCCGCGAGGGTTTCCTCGGAAAACAATAAATAAACTATATGATTTCCATCTTTAGCATCCTAATAAATCTCCAAGAACCTATGAAATTAAAAATGACGATGGGTCACACTCAACCTTATTATCTCATCAAGGGAAATGTGAGACTTTTAGACAAAGTATATGTTAATAATGTTAAAAATTCATTTGTTTCTTAGAGTCTTTTTCCTTTTATAATTTCCATTGGGTGAGACCTATCTCGTTCTTTAAAGAATATTCTCTCTTTTTTTTTCTATTTTGTTGGCAAGACATGGATCTTAGTCAAATGTATCTTATATCTCTTATATCTCATGTCACCAAAAATATCCGAGTTATTAGAATATTCTTTTAGGATTGGGATGCAACTATCAAAATCCTATGATTACTCATTTGGGTCACACATGTGCTCTTGATTGATTGTTTGGTTGTGTCGTGTTGAATATTCTAGAATTTTAGGGCACTTTCAATTTCACTAGAATCTTTGGTATTTATCAATGACTCTATCAAGAGTATAAGGGTTGAGAGAAAGATATTGTTACCATAATGAGGGGATCATAATGGTAACCAACATGTATTGTTTCCTCTCCATAAACATACACACTCATATTATTTGATTTCTTCATAAGCACAACTACTCTTGTTGTCTCCTTTCCATAAGCTCTTTCAAAGAGGGTATCACATCATAGTGGGGTCTCATTATGCATATTTGTGAAAGTTCCCTATACATAGGGAATTTATGGGCTCCAAGATCAAATGAGAATTAATCCTTCATATTCATACAAGTGGTTGGTCAATTTAAATTGTGTTTGATTATACAAGAATAATGAGAACCGGGCAATCATCAACTTCTCAGAATTCCAATTACCTCAACTAAGCACTCTTTTGATCAATGATGGGTCTATTAGGGGGGTCCAATATGGAGTGTATGAAAATGTTTTTGAATCAACATCGATATTTTTATGATCCAACGCCTTAAAAATGATAACAAGTAAATGAATATAGTCTACTTCGATGGGGAAAACTCCTTTCACAATATATTCAATTCATAATACAATATGAGATGAGATAAGATGATCTTAAGACTAGGTCTCCTTGGTATATATATAGGAGACAAAGGGTACAATTATATTGAAAGGGTGTGATGAAGGGGTTCTAGCCTAAATAAAAATATAACAAAAGGAATGTAATAATTCAATAAGGGGATTAATAAGGGGTTTTATACATAACATGGGGCTTTGTCTAAGGATTAACATGCCCCTCCACTTCAAACAAGTGTTGTCCTCAACACTTGACTAACCACAAGTGCTTATGTAAGAAGAATTGATCTTCCCATGTCACCTCTTCCACTGGTAGGTTCTTCCATTTGATGAGGTACTATGTAATTGCTCGATTTCTCAAGTGCTTAACTCTTGTTTCAAGGATTGTTTCTAGTTCTAGTATGATTTTCCCTTCTTCATTAATATTTGGTAAAATAGTTTGGACTGAGATCTTGTTGTCGATGGCCTTCTTTAATAAAGAAACATGGAAGATTGGATGTACATGTGAAGATGGAGGTAAATCCACTTTGTAATCCATACTTTCAATCCTTTGCAAAACCTTATAAGGGCCATAATATTTGGGTGTTAATTTATTGTCCTTATTTTGTTGCTTGAGGGACATCTTTTTATATGGTTGTAGCCTTAGAAATACTCAATCCCCCTCTTCAAATTCCCTTTCATTGTGATGTTGATCAGCTTGTTGTTTCATCCCATTTTGTGACATAACCAATTTGGTTCCCTATGTGGTCCTCCACTACTTGAGCCTTTGTATTCCCTTTCAAGAGTGATGTAATGGATGGAGGATGATATCCATACAGTTCCATAAATAGGAAATTTTTTATGAAGTATGGAAGGATGTGTTGTGCCACCATTATGCCAAGGGAAACCACTTGACCCATTGTGTTTGTTATCATATGCAAAGGAACGAAGATATTATTCTAGACATTTATTCACAATCTCATTTTACCCATACGATTGAGGATGGTAAGATGAGATGTGAGCCAATTGAGTACCTAAATAAGAAATTAATTCATCCCAAAAATTTGCAGTGAAAATTGGATCTTTGTCACTTACAATAATCTTAGGGACTCCATGTAGATTTTGAATTGTTTTTGTGAATGTTGTGGCTACCATACTTTATTTAAAAGGATGAGAAAGAGATAAAAAAAAATGGGCATACTTTTTCAGTCAATCCACTACTACCGTGATGACAGTCTTTCCTTTGAATTTGGGTAAACCTGTAATAAAATCCATTGAAACTTCTTCCCAACATTGACTTGGTATAGCTAATTGTTGTACAAGAACTGGTGTCTTGATTGTCTCTCCTTTATTCTGTTGGTAGAACAAACATTCAGAAACAAACTTTTGAACATTAATTAATCTAGGAGGGTTTGGAATGCTCATAGAGGTCTAGAAGGATTTAGAAATGCTTAAAATTCAATTGTCCCAAATTCTCTTTAGAAAACCATCAATGCATAGAGCTCGACGATAGATTTCCAATGGTGCAAAAATCTCCTCAAACAGAGTTTGTATGCAAAAGTTATGAATGGTCAAAGTTTGGGTCAAACTAGGGGCAAAAGGTAAAAAGTCAACAGGGTCAAGGTGACATGTGTCACCATTGAAAGAGTGACATGTGGCATGACCATACGATACATACAGGTGGGAAAATCATGTGTTGACACGTAGCAGACAATTAGTGATGTGGTATGTCTAGTTTGAAGGTGATGTGGCAATTCATATAGTCCAAGTGGACCAATTGTGTATTGACTAGTAGCGAAGATAGACCAATGCAAGGCTACCACGTGGAAGCCTCCCATTAATCATTAATGGGTAAGGCTTGTTAAAATTTGGTTGGAGCTCGGAGGATCGAACCCTAGTCTCACGCCAACCAAACCAACGACCTAACCATCATACCATAGCATTGGTTCTTAACTATATATGGGCGCACATTTATTTAAAGTTGTTATGGTGTATAATTAGTGGAGGAAAGGGCTGAGGTCCTATCCCTCGACCCATTGTAATTGGCCACATGCTATGTAATATAACCAATGCCCATATTCCGCAGAAGTCATAAACTATATGTCACCATATATTAATATATGGTTATGACAATATGCCATATATCGTTAACCAAAACACAATATATAGTGTGGTAGATGAGGTTTGAACCCACGACCCACTATATCACATGCCAACAACTTAACAAACACACCAAAGGTGCGGATTTTTTTATAAAAGTCGCCAAATGAATCTTTAAGGTGATCCATGGAATCCGAAGGGTGGGTAAGGGGTATGTACCCTATTTAATAGCACATGAAACGAGGCAGGGGACACTTATAATTGTAGAGTATGGTATCAAAGTTCATTCCCAATGGTAATTAGACTTGGAGACTATACCGTAATATGTGTCACTGGGCTCTGACACATAATTTTATGAACTTTATACTCATTTTTATCGAAATTTCACAAGGAATTCAATGGTATACTATATTTCCGAGTTTGAGAAATGCAGAAAAAGGTCATTGTAAAAAACAAGAATTTGAGCATTAATAAAGAGGTCTCTATTGGAAGCGAACCCGAAGACATAACCCAAATTGGGTGAACTCCGTTATCAAACTTGTGTATGTGATTTTAATATTGTTGTTCTATTTCTGCTCAATTATTTGCAAGTTGTTTATCATTAAAGTGTATTTGTATAGATAAGTATTTTACATGTAAATTGCAAACAGTCAAACAATCATTTTTATTTTGAAGATCAAGTAGATTTTATTATGTTTTAAAGATTAATAAGCATCTAAGGATTTTTCAAATCAAGTTGGTATCAGAGCAAGGTTTGACAAGTGTTTGCAAGTGAATGTTTACAAGGTCCAAATCCAAGCAAGGAGAAGGCAAACTTACAAGTTACAATCCAAATATTGGCTCAATAAGTTTTACTCGTCGAAGAGAAATGACTTCGCCGATAAAATTGGGTCCTTACAACTCCGAAGATGATTTCTTCGAGGCTTTTAATTTAATGAAATCCATGGTGGAAGAAATGTACAAGGGTCGAGAGAAAGCCAAGGAGGAAGGTGCATCAGAGAAATTTGAACCAATCAAAGAGGAAGGAGGTAATGAAGGTGGTCCTTCATAACCCTCCTCACCATCATCCTCATCATCGTCTTCTTCTGAGGGAAGTAARCATTCTTCACATAAAAAGMATCCCTCTAAGAAGTMTGATCATAATCTTCCTTTATTAAAGTTGGATGTCAAGTTTGAATTTTCTATCTATGATGGGGAATTGAATTTCAATAAATTGGACACTTGGATCAAGCAAATAGAGGTATATTGTAGGGTTCAAAATATTGTGGATGACACTGCAAAGATACAAGTAGCTTCTCTTCAACCAAGTGGCACAACCTTAATATGATGGGAGAGTAAGACGCAAGTTGATATTGTTTAAAAGGGTAAAGTAATCTCTTCTCGGGATAAATTCATTACGGCTTTAAGAAAACAGTTATATCCATTAGCTTATACTCAAAGGGAGATTATATAATGGTAGCATCTAAGACAAGGTAAAATCCAGAATATTCAATTCAAAAGGAAGGAATTATCCTTAGGAATTTTGTTGTATACTCACGAAACTCTTCTAAAGTATATTGGTGTCATGCATTCATATCTTTGACACACTATTTTAATTCTTAACCCAACTAATATTGATAAAGTATCGGTACAAGCTACTCATCTTGAGGCTAGTAAGGGGAAGCATGTGATAGAATATAAGAAACCATACAAGCTCGACAAGAAATTGAAAGGAAAATGAAAGAGTAAGAAGTCATCTACAATAAATCAAGTTGAAGGAATACCTACATGTTCCCACTGTAAGAAAAAGGGACATGAGGAATCACTATGTTGGAAGTTGCATCCATAATTACAACCGAAGAAGTTCAAGGATAAAGGGAAGAAGAATATTTTTTCATGAGCTCAATAGGATCTAGGATCAAATTCTAGGGATGAATCTAAGATCATGGAAATATGAATAAAAGGTATATCCACTATCAACTATAATTCTTCAATTCAATCCTCCAAATTGGAGAGTGTTACTGATCAAAACAAAAGAAGCAAGCTTTTTCATGTGAGGGTTATAGTCAAGCATATAAAGGTAGATACTTTATTTAACAGTGGATCTCAAGTTAACTTAATATCTAAAGAAATTGTTAAGAAGTTGGGTTTGAAGACTACACCTCATTAAAAAAACATATCTATTAGGATGGGTGTGTGAAGATGTTAAGTGACAAAACAATGTAAGATCAGATTTGCAATTACAACTAAGTTCTTTGATGGGGTTGAGTTAGATGTTGTGCCTCTTGACATTTGCGACATTGTCTTAGGTAGTCCATATCTATTTGACATTAAATCTATGTTCTACCGTGAAGAGAATAAATACCATCTTTTCAAGGACGAGGTTGAATTTATTGTCATAGCTCATCAAATCAAAACTAATATTTATTTAGTGAGTATAGAGAAAATGAAAAGACTCGTGAGCGCAAGTAAATCTTTTGTTCTCATGATAGTGAAATAGAAAGAAGAATATATAACAGATGCTTTGTCAGGTTGTGATCCAAATCACAAACAAGAATTTGTTAAAATCATATCTAACTGTGATTAGTTATTTCAGGAACCTACAAAGTTTCTTCCTAAGAGGTAGGTTTAACATGAAATTTATTTGCAAAAGGATGCTCCTCTTCTGAACATTGGAATGCATAGGTCATCAATGATCAAGAATGCATAAATTAAGAAGAAATTTCATTAGTTTTTCGATAAAGGATTCATAATACCAAGCTACTCTCTCTGTGGTTCTCCTATTGTATCAGTTCCGAGGAAAGATAGAATGTGGAGGAGGTTTATTGACTTCCAAGCTATGAACAAGGTTACAGTAAAGATCTTTTATCCTCTTCCCATAATTGACGACTTATTGGATCACTTAAAGAATGTTGTTTATTTCACTAAGTTGGACTTGAGAAGTGGTTACCATCAGATCAGAATTGCAGAAGGTGACATATGGAAAAATACTTTCAAGACATAGAAAGGGTTATTTGAATGGTTAGTTATGCCATTTGGATTATTCAATGCACATGCGACATTTATGAGGGTATTGAATTATGTGTTCAGGCCTTACATAGATGATTTTTTCATTTTCTACTTAGATGATATATTGATATTTAGTTGAATATGGGAAGATCATATAAAGCATGTCAAGACATTCTTTAAACTCTTGAAGAAGGAGAAGTTGTATATCAAAATGTCTAAATGTGAATTTGGAAAATATTATCTGGTATATTTGGGTTACATTGTAGGGAATGACCAACTAAAGTTAGATCCTGCAAAAGTAAAATGCATTGTGAAATGGCCCAAGCTACAATAGTCACAACATTTCAGGTGGATGGGTTTCTTACAACGGTTTCATTTGGTAATCAAGTATAATAAAGGTATTCATAATAAGGTTGTAGATATGTTGTCAAGACCAATGATTAATGCATCCACAATACTAAGGTATAATATTTTAGCTCATGAAAGTTATACTAAACAATATGCTAAGGATGATGATTTTTAAGTTATATATATGAGGCATTGACTCATGGAAATCAACAGTCAGATTATTATATGTATGAAAACAAAATTATATATTCTTGGAAAACTTTGTATACCCAGGGATGAAAGGGTAAATGTAATTAGAGAATCTCATACACTTCTCATTTCTGGTCATTTTTGGGTTGGTAAGACAATAGTACAATTGGAGAGATATTTCCATTGGCCTCGAATGAATGATTTAGTTTCCAAATATATAAAAGGGTGTGTTGTGTGTTCCACCAGTAAGCCTAGCAATAGAAAGTTGGGATTATATGCACCATTACTAGTACCTTCTTAACCATGGGAAAGTATATCCATGGATTTGTAGGGGGTTTTCCAATGTTCAGGACAGGTCACGATTATTTATATGTTGTTGTGGATAGATTCAATAAGATGGGTATCTTAATGCCATGCAAGAAACAGGTCATAGTTGAACAAACAAAACATATGTTATTTGCTAATGTATGGGTTCATTTTGGGTTGCCTAAATCTATTATATCATATCAAGAATCTCATTTTTTGATAAAGTTTTGGTCTCATTTATGGGAGCTAATGGACACTAAGCTAAAGAAGAGCACAAACTTTCATCCACAGGAAGATAGACAGACATAGGTGGTAAACAGAACATTGGTACATCTACTTCGAGGATACTGCAACAAACATCCTAAGTTATGGTATGAAGAGTTTCCTTATGTACAACATGCCTATAATCATTCCATGCATTCTTCTACTCAAAAAACTCTTTTTAAAGTATGTTTGGGGTACTTTCCTAAATCACCTTTGGAATTTTCTTTTGGAGAAGTAAGTAAAGAAGATGGAAAGGATGATACAGAAAAAGCTAAAAGGTTCATTTAGAATATTCAACATGTGCATCAAGTAGTACAAGAACAGTTGGAGAAAATCCAAGCCAAATATAAGGCGAGGCATGACAAACATTGGGTTGATCATCAATTCGAATTTGGTGATCAAGTATGGTTACATATTAGCAAAGATAGAATGAAAGGTGAAGGTAAAAAGATAATACCAATATGATATGGTCCAGTCAAGATCTTGGAGAAGATGGGTACTAATGCCTTTCATTTAGATCTACCAGCCTACATGCAAATGTATTCAATGGTAAATGTTGAGAATTTGAAGCTTTATGAACCTCCTATGATTATGGATGAAGATGAAAGTATTCAAGTTCCAACATTTGATGATTTTTCTCCAGAGTATTTAGACGAGCTACATGAAGATGTTGTTCTCAACAGAAGAATAGAGACTTCACGACGAGGTGATGTGGAATATCTTTGACTTGGTCTTAAAGGGGTGAAACCAAGTAAAGCAAAGTGGATCGAGATTGGAAGGGTGAGGGATCTTTACCCTCACTTAGTTTTTGAGTAATCAAAACTTTTGGTGGTCCAAAATGATTCCAATGGGTAGAATTATCCAGGAGGATATGGAACGCTCACAAAGGTCCAGGAGGATCCAAAACGCTCACAGAGGTCCAGAAGGATTTAGAAATGCTCAAAATTAAAGCATCCCAAATTCTCTTGAAAAATCCATCAATGTGTAGATCTCAATGATATCTTTCCAACAACACAAAAATTGCCTCAAACAAAGTTTGTATGCAAAAGTTATGAATGGTCAAAGCTCAGGTCAAACTAGGGGAAAAATTAAAAAGTCAACATGTTCAAGGTGACATGTCTCACCACTGCAAGGTTGACATGTCACATGAACGTACGATTATATTGTACATATAGGTGGATGAATCATGTGTTGACACATGGCAGACAATTAGTGATGTGGCATGTCCAGTTGGCAGGTGATGTGGTAATTTGTACAGTCCATGTGGACCAATTGTGTTTTGACCAATTGCGAAGATAGACCAATGAGAGGTTTCCATGTGGAAGCCTCCCATTAGTCATTAATGGTTAAGATTTTTTTGAAATTTTATTGGATCTCGGAGGATCAAACTCGGGTCCCCCGCCAACCAAACCAACGGCCTAACAATCATACCATAGCATTGTTTCTTAACTATATATGGGCATGCATTTATTTAAATATGTTATGGTTCATAATTAGTGGAGGAAAGGGACAAGGGCCTAGCCCTCGACCCATTGTAATTGGTCACATGCTATGTAATATAACCAATTCCCATATTCCATGGAAGTCGTAAACTATATGCCGTCATATATTAATATATGGTTATAATGATATGTCGTATATCGTTAACTAAAACACTATATATAGTGTGGATGATGAGGTTAGACCCCACAAACCACTATATCACATGCCAACAAATTAACCAACACACCAAAGGTGTGGGTTTTGTTATAAAAGCCATCAAATGAATATTTAAGGTGAACCATGGAATCCGAAGGGTGGTTAAGGGGCATGCGCCCTATTTAATGGAATGCATATCGAGGAAGAGGACACTCATAATTATAGAGTGCAATCTATAATTTCATGCCCAAGGTTAATTATACTTGGAGGTTTCACTGTAATGCATGCCACGAGGTTCCGACATGGAATTTTATGAACTTTATACTCATTTTTATCGAAATTTCACAAGGATTTTGATGGCATACTCTATTTTTTAGTTTGAGAAACGCAGAAAAATGTCATTGTAAAACACAATCATTTGAGCATTAATAAAGAGGCCTCTATTGGAATCGGACCCAGTGACGTAGCCCAAATTGGGTGAACTATGTTATCAAACTTGTGTATGTGATTTTAATATTATTGTTCTATTTTCGCTCAGTTATTTGCAAGTTGTTTATCATTAAAGTGTATTTGGATAGATAAACATTTCACATGTAAATTGCAAACAGTGAAACGGTCATTTTTATTTTGAACATCAAATAGATGTTATTGTGTTTTAAAGATTAATAAGCATCTAAGGATTTTTCAGATCATCACTTTTAAGACCTTCCTAGAAAAATCCTTCTCGATCTTATGGTATGTTTTCAAGAATCATAATTGTCCTCCTATAGGAGAAGTGTGCAATTCTAGAAGGAACTTATGTTTGAGTTGGGAATTCTTACATAAATATAGGCAATCATGATACCATAGAAACTCATTCATTCATACAAAATTATCTAATCAACTAGGGTCCTCCTGTAGTTGTTGAATGATCTTGCATACCTCTTGATTTTTCTTCCATTATATCCTTTCTTCTTCCACCCAATCAGATTGTGAAATAGAAATAACACATAGTGAACTTTATGTTTCTTCTTTTTTCCTTGAAAGGGCATCTTCCACAATGTTATGTTTTCCTTTTTTGTATAAAATTTCAAAGTCATAACTTAGCATTTTTGTTTCTCTTCTGAAGATAATCGTTGATCAAAGAAGTACTTCAAACTATCATGATTTGTTTTTACTTTGAAATGTCTTTCTATTAGGTAAGGGCGCCATTTCTAAACTTCATGTAGTATGGCCAACATTTATTTTTCATAAACGGGTTTGAATACGTTTGTTCCATTAAGTTGGTTTCTTTCAAAGAAAAGGGGCCTTCCTTCTTGCATTAAAGTTGCACCAATTCCATAGCATGAGGCATCACACTCCACAATAAATGTTTTCGTAAAGTCAGGTGTGGCTAGGATGGGAGTTGTACACACATCCTCCTTAAGTTTTTTGAAATCTTTCGTTGCTTTTTTGGTCCAAGAAAATGCTTCCTTCTTTAATAATGTTGTTAGAGGTGTTGAGATTTGACCATAGTTCTTGACAAACTTGTTGTAATAGCCTGTCAATCCTAAGAATCCTCTAAGTTTCTTCAAAGTTTTTGGGAATTGGCCATTTTCTCATAGCTTTAATTTTGTTAGGGTCTACTTTTACACCTTCATGAGATACAATATGACCCAAATATTCTACTTCTTAAACTCCAAAGGCACACTTGGAAGGATTTGCATAAAGTTATTTCTCTTCCAATAATTGTAATACTTTGTCAACATGTTGTACATCCTCTTCCCAAGATTTGTTGTAGATTAGTATGTCATCCAAAAATACTAACACAAATTTTCTTAGGAAGGGATTGAAAATATAATTCATCAAGATTTGAAATGTTGAAGGTGCATTAGTAAGTCCAAATGGCATAACCAAAAAATCATAATGACCTTCATATGTTCTAAAAGTTGTTTTAGGAATGTCTTCCTGCCTCATTTTGATTTGATGATATCCCAAACGAAGATCCAACTTAGTAAATAATTTTGCTCCATGTAATTCATCTAATAATTCATCAATGACAGGAATAAGAAACTTATCTTTGATGGTCATTTTTTTGAGTTGTCTATAATATGGACACATACACCATGAACCACCTTTTTTTGTAACCACGACCACTGGTGAAGAGAAAGAAGTTTGGCTAGGTTGAATGACGTCAGCCTCTAAGATTCCTTGAATCATATGCCCAATCTCACTCTTCTCTGCATATGGATACTTGTAAAGCCTAATGTTAGGTGGTACACTTCTTGGCTTCAAATGAAGAGTATGGTCATGATGTTGAGTAAGTGGAAGACCCTTATGCATTTCACCAAATACCTTGGAATGATTGTTGATAACTATTTGGAAAGGTATTGGAGTAGAAGATATAAATGTTTGAACATCTAGTGACCACAATTGTGCAATTATGCTTTGTTGTCCCTTTTTGAGTAATTTTGTCATGTTATTAGAGCTTATCACATTAGAGGGTTTCCCTTGGATACCTCTAAGCTCAATTTGCTTTCCATCTGAGGAAAATATCATGAAAATATATTGAAAATTAAGGGCCATTGTTCCCAATGATTATAACCATTGGACCCCTAATACAACATCAACACCACCCATTTGGATGGAAATCATGGGACTATCCACAAAATTCTCCCCCCATGTTGAGCTTAATACTATGGCACTTCCCAGAATAATTTACGGTACCTTGATTTGCAATCGTTACTTAAAACTCTGGTGTTGGATAATAAAGCAATTGAGATATTTTTATAATTTGTAATTGATGAAATTATGGGTACTATTACCATTTTCTTTTTTATGTATCCTTGTGTATTAAGGGTTTTTGGAATACTGATGTCGACCAATGCATGACAAGATATCGTTGGATTAATCTCTTCTAGATCTATCTCTTGTGATGGTTCCAATTCTTGATCTTCTTCCTCTTCACAGTCAATGTAGAATAATTTATTCTCACTACATTTATGCCCTTTACTATGCTTGTTGTCACAATTGAAACATCGTCCATTTGTTCTTCTTTCATCCATTTTTTAGGAGTCAAACTTGTTGATTTAGGATAGGGAACATGGTGCTCTCTATAGTTTTAGTGGCCACCATTCTAGTAACCATATTTATTTTCTAGTTTCATTGCCATGCTGAAAGATTTCTCTATGGATTTAGGTTCAAAGAGACCCACCTCATGTTGAATATTATCCTTTAAAGTTCCCATAAAGAGATCTAAAAAATTGTCCTCAGGAATGTTCTTTACCCTGATATCGAGCTTTTGGAATTGTTTAATGTGCTCTGTAATTAGACCTTTTTGTTGAATACTTATCAATTGACTAAAGAATGTATTGCTCTTAATATCCCCATAATGTGATATGAATTCATCCATAAAAATGGACCAAGAGATAATAAAATTATTTTTTCTTTCACAAATCCATTGATACCACACAAATTGATCATTTTCTAAATACAAGGATGCAACATGTACCTTTTGTAGTCTTGGTGTTTGGTGTGTATCAAAGAATTGTTCCATCTGGCATATCCATGTTATATGATTTTTACCATCAAAATTCCTCATATCGACCTTTGGAATGAAATGGTTCCTTGGTACTGTACTAAACTCTTGTTGAGGTGGATCTTGAAGTAATGAATCATCATGACCTTGAGATTCAATATTTTTTCTCTCCAAATGTGATAAAATACTCCCCATATGTGATCGAGTCTAGACTCCATTGTTCTCTTTATTTTCATGAATTCCATGTATTTTGATATCTCCTTTATGGATTCTCTCATATAGAGCATGAAAGATCATGAAAGAAATGGAATTTTGCAATTCCTTCACAGATTTTTGTTTTTCTTCTTTATTTTCATCCATCTTATTTTTCATGTCATACATCTTCTTATCCATCTTATTTTCCATTTCATCCATATTTTTATCCATATTATGTTCCATTTGTTCCATATTTCTTTTCATCTCTTCCATATTTTCAATTATCTTCTTTTCCATTTGTTCGATATTTTTAGTGATTTTCTTTTCCATCTAGTGATAAATCTCTTGGATTTCATCTTGAGTCATAATTGAGTTCTCTAGAGGTTTAATGGGTTGAGTAAATTTTGGAGGAGGACTTGTGAGAAAATACTAATTCTCTTCTTTTTCCTATTTATCACAAATTTTGAATCACCAAAAACAAATCTTTCAATAGAAATTTATGCCAATTCTAAGTTGCATACCTTTCAAACCCTTAATTTGGAGTTTGTCCTCCTAGGCGACCTTCCTTCTAATATAGTTTTGAAATTTCGACCCTTCTGAGTCTAAAATTCCATTAAAAAGGGGGATATGTGATGGCATGGTTATATAACCAAAATAAGATTGAATATTTAATATAATGAAGGAGTCATAAGAGTAAACTTTTAAGATCGAATTTGCAAAATATTTTCAAAATAATTGAAAAAATTATAAGAAAAGAAAAAACTACCTTTTAATTTTACCAACTTGTTTTTGTATAAGCTAATCTATCATCTAGAATCCACTTTCTCTAACCAAATGGAAGTCTTTTTTCCATCTTGAAATCTTGTAGTATTGCAAATGATATGTGTAGAGTATATTGTTGTAATTTGAATTGATGAAATCTGCAATAAAATGAGAATCTGGTAGCAAGTTGAGAACTAGATCCAAATCTGCAAATGATTTTACAGAGTCTCAAGAATAGATATTTGATATTTAATTGAATCATATAGCAATCATTATAGAGTCATGTATCAATCACTATAGAACATGTAGGAAGAACATTGAATCATGTAGCAATTTATGTAACGGTTCCTATATCCAAAACAATTTCCTTGAATAGAAGTAAATCTTGTAGCTAGATAGACTCTGTAGTGGATTGCTTGTAGAGAAAAACTTATAAAATTCTTAGCAACCTAAAATACTTGGAATAGGGTACAATATTTTAGAAATCATCGTCTTTTTATTTTATTTTATTTTATTAATATTGTTTTAAACCTTGCCTATCAACGAGATGGTTTTTAGATAGGGTTTGTCCAACTACACCTCAATGAAGTTTTCACGGGTGTATTTATTTATTTATTATTATTATTTTTCATTGCAATCATAAAGAAAATCAGGATGAGGTGGATATAGGAGGCATAGCCACCTTACTTACAACCTCCAATTATGCTTACTTGATCAAGTCTTGGAAAACTTCTTCTTTAAACATTGGCTTCTGATATAATATCAATCAATGGACATTATCCATGATTGAGGTTATTTCATCATCAATAGTACGTAACTTCATGGAGCCATCTTCAAAAATATTGTCTACTTTGTATGGACCCAACCAATGAGTAGAAAATTTTCCCTTAAAATCCTTAAACTTGGAATCAAATAGAAGAGCCCAATTGCCTACTTTAAATTGCTTATTTTTTATGAATATTGCATTCCACATAGCCCTATTTTTTTGAATGAGAGAGGTTTGTTGGGGGGAATCTTGGTAAATTTCATCAATTTCATTAATCTACTCCAAATGATGCTTTTGATCTTTCGAATATTCATTCCTACCAACATTGCAGTCCTTAATGTTCTAATTTGAAATTCAATAGGTAGGACTACATGCTTACCATATACAAGTTCATGAGTGAACCCATTAATGTGTCTTCATGGTGCCCAGTATGCCAAAGAGCTTGTGGAAGTATATTATCCCATTATTTGTGGTGAATCTACATGGTTTTGATCAAAATACATTCCAAAAATTTGTTGGTGAATTCAACTTTCCCATTGGCTTATAGATGATATGGAGAGGATATTTTGTGTCTAATATGATATTGTTGAGTGATCGATTGGATGAGATTTGAAGTAAACTATGTTCCTTGATTTGTAATAATCTCTTGAGGTACATCAAAGAAAACAAATATCTCTTCATACTAGAAATCAACAATTTCTTGCTTGGTTTCCCTTGGAAGAGATTTGGCTTCAACCCATTTGGTGACATAATCTGTACCTACCAAAATATATACCTTTTTTTTTATGGTTGATTAATGGGTCCCACAAAATATAAAGCATGTTTTTCAAAAATCTCTATCAATATTTGTGTTTGTAAAGACATCTCATCTAGTTGTACTAGTCTTCCCATTCTCTGACACCTATCACAACTTCTAACATATTTATTGGCATCCCTAAAAAGGATAGGTCGATAATATCCCATATGAAGGACTTTGTTAGCAATGATTTTATGAGGAAAATACCTTCCACATGGCTCATCATAATATTTTTTCAAGATTTCATGGACTTCATATTCCCGAACACATTGTCAAATGACTAAATCAGGTCATGTGCAAAATAGGACACCTTGAATCCAAGAGTATGTGGTACTTAGTCTAACAATTATTTTCTTTGGCTTTGGTGAGAGATGTTGTGGCAGTTTTCATGTAGCCAAATAGTTATCAATATCTACAAACCAAGGTGTGTTAGTCGATATTGCAAATAAATGCCCATCAAGAAAAATATCTTCTATAGGAATAGCTTCACCTTCATTAGTAAGTCTAGAAAGAAAATTTGCAACTACATTCTCTTTTTCGAGTTTATATAAGATGGTGATATTAAATTATTGTAGCAATAACAACCATCTGGTTACTCTACCATTTGTAATAGGTTTTTTCATAAGATATTGAATAGTAGAGTGATCAATATGAATGAATACATTGTAACCAGTATTGTAATGTCAAAATTTATTATTGGCATGAACAACATCAAGAAACTCTTTTGATGTTACTATATAATTCATCTCAATAGGAGTCAAGTTCTTGCTAATAAAATAAATGGCATAGGGTTGGTAATCTTCCTTTTGTCCCAATACTACTCCAATAGATGCATCTGAAGCATCAATTCATACGTGAAATGGTAGGGACCAATTTGTCCCTCATAATATTGGGGCTACATAAAGTTTATCTTTAAGATCTTCAAAACCATTTTGGCATTGATCAATCCAAAAAAAATCATTGTCTTTTGTTAGCAATATAAACAAGGGTGATGCATTTTTTTGTAAATTTTTCAATAAAACGTTGATAATAACCTACATGTCCTAAGAAACTTCATACATCTTTCTAATTATTTGGAATAGGGAGATTAGAAATTACCTCGATTTTCGTTGGATCAAATTTAATTCCCATGGAAGATATATGATTTTCAAGATCAATTCCTTTAGTTATTAACATATGACATTTTTCATTGTTAAGTGAAAGATTTGTTTCTTGACATCTAATTAAAACTTTTTCAAGATTTTCCATAGATTCTTCAAATGAATTTCCATAAAAAATAAAATTGTCCATGTAAATCTCATCACAATCATGAATTAAGTCAAAGAAAATATCTAAGACGACTCTTTGGAATGTAGCAGGGGTATTGCATAAACCAAAAGGTAATACTTCGTAAGCCTATGTTTCCCATGGGTAAATGAATGTAGTGTTATCTTGATCATTAGGAGTAATTTTTATTTGATTATAACCATTAAATCCATCAAGAAAAAAGAAAAAGTTGTTACCTACTAAAGTATCTAAAACTTGATCAATGAATGGAAGAGATAAATGATGTTTTAAAGTGGCTTTGTTTGATTCATGATAATCAATACAAACACACCACTTATCATTTTTCTTAGGAACTATTACTAAAGGTGAAACCCACTAACTATTCAAAATAGTATAGATGAAATTCACATTAAGTAATCTTTGTAGCTCTTCTTTCGTTATTTCTTTCATATATGAATTCACACGTCTCTAGGGTTGTCTAGTAGGTCAAGAATCATCATGAAAATAATATGATGTGTGGAAATATTTGGATGAATCACTCTCATGTCAGTTTATTCCCATGCAAATGCACCATAATTTTTTTTGTAGTAGTTTAGTTAATTGATTCTTTTGAGATTCCTCATGTTTAGAATTAATGTTTAATGTTTTCCCTTGATTGACCTCAATGGGTATACTACAAGATTTTAACATAACATATAAAGAAGACATAGAATCAAATAGTGATCATTAACGTATTGATAGTGCAATTTTCTTTAAAATGTACATCCAAGATATGATCAAAGGAGTACCCCCTAGGCTATTGAATGAGATCATGATGAGTTATAAATTTATTCATCATATGATCTTCAACTTCCTCTTTGAGAGTCATATCTTGGTCAAGTGTTAATATTGGCTATAGAAATTCATCATTGGTACTTTCATTATCAATCCATGGAGAAATTTATGAATTTGTTGAAGGTTTTGTTGGTGGGTATAAAGTAATATTTTTAATAGAATCCCCATGTGAAGTTGTCATGTCCCATGATCTACAACTAATGAATGCATCAATAGTATCCAACCGTAGTCTTCCTATAATTAATGGGTTGCCACCAAGATTAGATTTTTTCTGTAAAACCATAAAATCTATAGGATATTCCCATGAATCTAAGGAAACAATTATATATTCTAATACTCCTTCGGGTTTAGTACTAGATCTATCAGCTAATTGTAATATTGTAGGAGTTTGAAAAAGATTAAATAAATTAAGTTTTTCCATGGTTGCTTTAGTCATTACATTAATTGCAACTCCTAAGTCAATTAAAGTATTTGCAATAGAGATTGTTGATATGAATATTGGCAATAGGACTTATGGTATCAACATATTGTCATAAAAAAAATCCTAACATCAAATCAGTTAATTTACCAATGAATTGAACAGTTTGAGGATCATTTTTCTTTCTTCCAAATTTTATTAAACATAATTCCCTAACTACTTAAGCATAAATTAGAACATCTTTAATAGCTTGAAATAAAGGAATTTTAACACAAACATTCTTCAATATCCATAAAAAATCAAATTCAAGTTGAATTATAGGTTTGTTCAATTTTAACCTATTTGGATAGGGAGGAGAATTGGATGATTATAGATGATCTACTATTTCTAGGGAAGGAGTTTGTATTATTGGAGTAGGACTATCATTACTCTTTGAATGATTAGAATTTTCCTTGTCATTTTTTTCTTCAAAAATGATTGGAGAAGTTTTATTGACTACTTTCCCTGATCTTAAATGAATATCTTGTAAATCAACAGGGGAAATTAAATATGATGGAAAAGTTTGTAACTTAATATTGTAGAAAGTGGGCTGAGCTACTTTATTATTTGGGTTAGGAATGGGTTGGACATGTACTTGAGTTGGCCTCTAAGGAGGTTGATTAGATAGTAATTGCAATTGTTGTTGTTGAGCTTGTGGAGGATATTATGGATATTGTGGATATTGTTGTAAATAGTAGATAAGAGAAGACATGTTTCCATAATTAATCCCTTGCTACTCTTGTTTCCAAGGTTGATTTTGAACTTGTTGAGGATCCCAAGCTTGTCAAGGCATGGGTTAAAACCAATTTTGAGGAACATATTATTGATTAGAAAATATGAAGCATAGTGTTGCGAAGGATATATTATTGATTAGAAAATATGAAGCATAGTGTTGCGAAGGATCTTGAATCATACCTATTGAATAAGGTTGCCATGGTCGTTTTTGTGCCACAAAACAAACTTGTTTTGTACTCTCATTATTTCCTTAATATACTACTTTGAGTTATTTCCCCTTATGAGCATATGTTTAAATGTTTTCAAACTAATTGAACAAATTCATTTAGAATATATATAGACACACACACATCATGGTCTACTTGTATTATTTTATTTAGTAAATACTTTCACATAATGATATCTCTTTTCAAATTGGTGTAAGTAAATTTCACCATTTTTTGGTCTTCCATTTTCTCAAGATACCATTTCATTTTATTTATTTAAACCATAAAGTTCATTAATTAGGCAATATTATACTACTCGAGGTCATCTTGGGATGTTTAAAATTCAAAAAAAAGAAAGCAATATGTTGGCAGTGTTGATGTTTATAGCATTAGACAGGTACTTCCACATAGGTCTAAGTGTCTAGATGTGTGGAAGTCGTCCAAAGCCTTCTAACTCGAGACTTCACTTTAATTAAAATAATTATTAAAGTAAAGTTATTTTATTAGTGAGTTGAGTTATATTTAATGGAATGTTTTAATTAGCATTAGTGAATTAAATAATAGCCAATGATATCAAGTGAGGTGAGAAATAATTTCAACCATCAATCAGTTTGGAGATTAAGGTTAGGTCATAACTCAAGATTATAAAAGCATGGAAAGGGTGAAGGAGAAGACACTTGATACATTGATACAAAGAAAAGAAGGATTTTTTTCAAGGAGAAATTGGATAGGTGGAGAAGGAATTCCATATAGAGATCAGGTCAAGGAGAAGAGAGAATATAGGCAGTTGCAAGTGGGTTTCAGCAAACTAGAGCTGCAACAATAGGGTCGCACTGTACAGAGTTTCCATAGAGTCTTTGGGTGCGTGTATGTAGTTTTTAGTGGAGGCGGGTGTGTATATGTGGGTTTTCTTAATGAAATTCACATGTATCGGGAAATGTGAAACACTGAGGGTGTACAATAGTTAAGGAGTTGCTAGGGTTTGCAGGTATTGTCTATATTTTTTTGTATTTCTCTATGGGCCATTTTCCCAGGTATGGGAGCCCTTGAAGCTTTGAGGTTATTTGAATGATAAGCTTAGATGATGGAAATAATATCTTTGTGTATTGTGCTTAAGATCTTGGTTTCTAGTATTTCTTCTGCTATCTTTAATTGAGTTGAATATTCCAGCAAGTGTATTATGTTTTATGAACTACTAATTTGATTTACAACAAGGAAATAGCTAGATAAAAAATACATAGGTGATGGATTAGGGACTTCAACATGGTGTCA
>SNQJ01S0108272.1:7651-29473 GCA_010110895.2 Picea sitchensis
AATATCATCAATACACAGAGAATAACACAACCATGGAATTGAATCAAGGCTTTCTTCTATTAATTCAATGTTTGTACATGAGTGTTCTTCACACACTTCTCTGCATGCTCTTCTCTTCTGAATGCTCTCAACTATGTTACAATATACAAAGGAGGGTGTCTATATCCCGTTTCCCTCTCGAGCTCTACCGCTATCAAATCTAGAATTAAATTCCTATCTAACAACATTAAATCTATTAAATGCCTCATCTACCTAAGAACGTGAGCTATCCGCTCAAGGTCCATTACAATATACAAAGTGCGCTTCATCAAATCAACTCATTAATGTTTGCGTAACAATATCAAGGTGCTTTCAAAAAAGAAGTTTGTGCTGGCTTGTCCAGCTGTCTCCTGATTTTCGCGCTGGCTCACTTGATGTGGGCGATGCTCCTGCATCATACTCCCTCACTTGAAAAATTTCATGGGCTCCTGTCCATGAACTTCTGCACGGTCTATCCATGCTTCTGTATGACTGCTTCAGTTTCCCAGCTGGCGTCCTCCACTGGGTGATTCTTCCATTTGACCAGATACTCAAAGTATTCTTTTCTTCTGGTCTTCTTACCCACTCGCTTGTCAAGTATGCGCTCCATCTGTGGCTTTTCTGCAATCGGCATCTACTTCTTCCACTGGACCCCTAGCTATTCATTACTTCCAACTCCTTCTTCCTCAGCCTTATATGGATATAAGTCTGAGACATTGAATATCGGAGATATTCCAATGCCATCCGGCAACTCAATCTCATATGCGTTCTCTCCGAATTTCTTCAGGACTCTGCATGGCCCGATTTTCTTCATCTTCAATTTATTATATGTTCCCCTTGGGAACCTTTCTTTCTTCAAGTGTGCGAGCACTAGATCACCTACTTCGAATTGAAGTTGTCTCCGATGCTGATCTGCTCTGCGCTTATACTCTTGATTTGAATCTATCAGTCGCTGCTTCACTCTACCGTGAAGTTCTCTCATCGCCTCAGCGAATTCTTCAGCACTAGCACTGCTAGTAGCAATCTGTCCTGAATCCCTCAATTCAGAAACTCCTCTCGGCTGTGTGCCATATACAATTTCAAATGGGCTTTTACCCGTACTCCGATTCACTGAATCATTATACGCGAACTCTGCCTATGGCAATACGCTATCCCAGCTGCTATGGTGCTCTGTCACCAAGCTTCTCAACAAATCTCCCAGATTTCGATTCACCACCTCCGTCTGTCCATCCGTCTGAGGATGATAAGAAGAACTAAATGCCAGATTAGTCCCTAGCTTCTTCCATAGCGTCCTCCAAAAATGATCTATGAATTTTGTATCCCTGTCTGAAACTATGCTTTTCGACAGTCCATGAAGTCTAACGATCTCTTTGAAAAACAAATTTGCAATGTGCATCGCATCGCTGGTCTTCTGACACGGGATAAAATGTGCCATCTCCAAAAACCTGTCTATGACTACAAAGATAGAATCAACTCCTCTTTGTGTCCTCGGCAAACCCAATACAAAATCCATGCTTATCGCCTCCCATGGCCTTTCTGGTATGGGCAATGGCTGATAAAAACTCGCATTCTGCTTTCTGCCCTTTGAATGATGACAAATTCTACACCTGTCAACAAACCATTTGACATTCGCACGCATCCTTGGCCAAAAATATGACTCGCTCAACTTCGCGAATGTCTTATCATGACCGAAATGACCTGCTAAGCTTCCACTGTGTTTCTCCTTTAGCAAGTTCTCCCTCATGGAGCAATTCAGAATACACAGCTGATTGCCTCTAAACAACAATCCTTCCTAGATCATATAATCCATCAAAGGGCTCCGATCTCTGAGAACTAGATTCTCAGCTGCTTCGTATGCCTCGCCAAAATATGCATCTCCTGCGTACATGTCCCTGAGATTTTCAAAACCCAAGGTTTTGACTCGAAACTCCTGTAGTAACAAACATTTCCTGCTCAAAGCATCAGCCACTTTGTTAGCAGTACCAGAAATATGTTTGATTACAAATGTGAAATTCTGCATATACTCTACCCATTTAGCATGTTTCTGATTCAACTTCTCCTATTGAGTCACAAACTGTAATGCATGATTATCACTGTACAGTACAAATTCTTTTGGGGTCAAGTAATGTCTCCACTTCTTCAACGCCTGTATGATAGCATAAAATTCTTTGTCATACGTGGAGTATTTCAATTTCGCATCATCCAGCTTCTCGCTGAAATATGTGACTGGCCTGTCATCCTGACTCAAGACTGCTCCTATGGCATACCCGCTTGCATCACATTTCACTTGAAATGTTTTCTGAAAATCTGGCAACACCAACACTGGTTGCTCCGTGATCTTTCGTTTCAACAGATTGAAGCTCTTCTCAACCTTTGCTGTCCAATGAAAAAATTTATGTCTCTTTTTCACTGTGTCCATCATCGCTGCGCTAATTTCACTGAATTTCTTGATGAACTTTCTGTAGAAACTAGCTAAACCATGGAAGCTTCTCACCTCGAACACATTTCTCGGTGATGGCCAATTCTTGATCACTTCCACCTTTTCGGGATCCATCCTCAACTCATTCGCCGATATAACAAAACCCAAATAAATGAGCTCTGTCTTCATGAGCGAACACTTCTTCATGTTGATCAATAGCTTTTCCTACTGTAGCTTTCTCATCACAATGGATAAATGCTTCAAATGTCCAGCCTCTGATTTGCTATAAATCAGTATATCGTCCAAATAAACAATGACGAACTTTCTGATGAACTCCCGCAGGACTTCATTCATCAATCTCATAAAAGTACTTGGTGCATTCATCAAGCCAAACGGCATGACCAACCACTCATATAATCCTTCATTTGTCTTGAAGGCTGTCTTCCATTCATCACCTTCCCTCATGCGAATTTGATGATAACCGCTTTTCAAATCTATCTTTGAAAAATACTTTGCCCCGCTCAGGCAATCCATCAGATCATCCATCCTCGGAAATGGAAACCTGTATCTAATGGTTATCTTGTTGATCGCTCTTGATTCGGTACACATCCTCCAGCCTCCGTCTTTCTTCGGACTGAGCACTGTTGGTACAGCACATGGACTCAAGCTTTCTCGAACCAATCCTTTGTCCATCAAGTCTTGGACTTGTCTTTTGACTTCCTCATTCTCCTGCGGCGTCAACCTGTACGCGACTTTGTTTGGAAAACTTGCTCCTGGAATGAGGTCTATGTGATCACTCACACTTCTCACTAGTGGCAACGAATGAGGTAATTCGTCCACTATGATATCGGCAAACTCCTCCAGCAGTTCCTGAATATCAACCGGCAAATAATCCACTCTTGTGCTAGTCAGGACAATTCGCGGCTTCCTGACCACAAAGAATTGTGGATCTTCATTCTTCTCAACCTCTGTTAGAAGCTCCTTCCCACTCATGAGAAGTAGTGTGCTGTCTACTTCTGGCTTTACCTCTTTATCCTTTATCGGAAGCAACGTATGGGTTCTCCCATTTTTCTCCAAAGTATATGTGTTCATCCTCCCATCATGAATCACATTTCTATGATATTGCCATGGTCTACCCAACAATAAATGACATACATCCATGGGAATAACATCACACAGAATCTTATCATTATACCCACCTATTTTAAATTCAACCAAGCATTGTTTGGTGACACTCACATGATGTCCCTTCTGTAGCCACGAGACTTTGTATGGACTCGGGTGATCAGTTGTCTCCATTTCTAATTTCTCCACCATCTCCGTTGAAACGAGATTAATTGTGCTTTTGCTGTCCACAATGACCTTGCATTTCCTGTCCTTGGTCTTGCAAGTTGTCCTAAACAGTCTAGTCCTTTGCACTGAGCTTTCCATCTCCTTCTCAGGTGTCAAAAGGACTTTATGCATCCCAAGTGATCTTCCTCTTTCTGCATCTTTTGTCTCACCATCACGCCTCTGAGCTTCTGTGATGTGAGCTTCTCCTGCATCTTTCTTTTTCTCTGGGAACTTGAATGACTTGTGCCCATTCTTCCCACATGTAAAACATGTGATTACTCCACCTCTTCCTCTACCTCGACCTCTAGTACGCGGAAGAGTATTTGCATCAGCATAATCTCCTCATTGATCATCTTGTTGTCCTCTAGGCTCAACATACGGCTACCTCTGCTATGAGGTTCCACCTCTTTCAACCTTACCCTGAGGTTTCTTCCATTCCTCCTTGGGCTTCTGGAATTTGTCCTGGGCAACTTCTTTGCCTCTTGGTTGGCTTCTGCCTCGCCCTCACTGTCCTTGCTTTCGGCTCAGCTTCTCTTCGTCTTTCAGAGCCAATTGGTAAGCATCCTCCACCGTTCGGATGGTTAGCATGCTTAGCTGATCCTGAATGTCATATCTCAAACCATTCAGATATCTAGCAACCTTCTCATCATCGCTCTCCCGATGACCTACTCCGATGTTCAGTCGATAGAATTCCTCGGTGTATTATTTCACTGTAATCAGTTTCTGTCTCAGGTTATGCATCCGCCTGAACAGTGTGATCTGATAGTCCCTTGGGATGAACTTCGCCTTCATCTTTACAATCATTCGATCCCAACTCTTTATCTTCTACTTGCCCTTGCAGCGTCTGTCAGCTTGTAGCTCGTCCCACCACAATGTTACATGTCCTTTCAAGCGCGTAACCACGTGCTTGACTTTCTTATCTTCTTCCACATCTTCATAATCGAAATATGTGTCAAGAGCTCTAATCCAATCTAGAAGCTCTTCTGCATCGAGATTCCCCTCATAGACTGGAATGTCTATTTTTGCCTTCGCACCCATCCTGGCAATGGCTTTGATCAACCGCTCGGTTGATGCATCCTCTGTTGTGACCTCTGCTTCATGTCCAGCTTCCTCTTCAACATCAGAGTCACTAAGATCTCCTACACCAGCTCCACGTCTCTGAGCTGTCTCCATCTCCTCGAGCCTTGCTCGGAGATCTCTCATCTGCCGCTCCATTTCTGGATTTTCTGTCGGCCTACCTCTTCTTCGTACCTCCCTATCCTCCTGGTTTGGTGACTGTCTTTCTCTTCTGGGCGGCATGGTGAATTTCTTTCTTTGCTATAGGAAGCAAAGAATTCCCCACTCTGATGCCACTCTGACGGCAACCACACTCCTCGGAGCACGTTTGCCTCCTCCAGGACCTTCCTTTTCTCCCTCAGCCCGAAGAATGTAAATGTTCTTCTATCTCCCTATCGGAAGATCTGCATCCACAGTTCTCATCTCGCGACCCTCTTTACTTTTTTTTCGGAGGATTGGAACTTCGCGCTTCGTGAGTTCTCTATTGACCAACTGGGCTTTTGAATCCCCGAGACCCGATGCGTCAGTCAGCGCTGACCTTCTCCCACTTGTCAGGACTTCTGCCCTTATCGTAGTCTCGCCACTTGCAACAACCAACTCTCAAGTTTTCAACCTCCGACACGTGATGCGTCGAGGCGCCGAAATCGCGATCTCGCTCCCTCGTCACTTCGCCACTCGCGATTTCTAATAAACTCCCTGTCGACTCCTGATGCCCGAGACGCCGAATCTCCGATGTTTCTGCCACCTGTTGTCCACTAACACCTGTGGCCCACACTACTTACGTGGTTGTTGAAATGTTGCACCTCGCACCCTCGCGACTTCCATTACATAAATTTGGAGTCTTACCTCACGAACTCTCGATACACTGATCCACGAGTAGAAACAATGCTCCTCGTGATCCCGATCACGCTCCTGCTCTCCTGAGCTTCGAACCTTCCTTCGCGCTTGCACTAGGTCTTCCTGGCACTTCTGTGAGATCTGATGACTCACAGAAACTTGCGGACTTTCCAGTAAGAATGCTGACCGTCTATCTCTTCCTTCGCAATTATCGAAATGGCAGAGTGTCTCCCCTACGAAGACTTGTTCGCAAATCTGCGACACTTCTCTTCAACCTGTTCGCGCAATTTCTCCCCGCTGCCCTTCAACAAATTTGAAGGCCTCTTCCTCCTAATATTTTCTCCCATCTTTCGAGTCCCTTCAGGAAACTCCTTGCACGCACTCCTTGCGGCAAATCTTCAGACACGCTAAGTGTTGAAGTCTTCGATCCTGCGCACTCCTACAACAAAAATCTCTCAATCCCTTTGCTCAGAATCACAACTCTGAGACTTCGTCTAGCCTGCGCATGCCTTGCATGGCTCTGGTGCCAAACCTGCACTCCTGGACCTTTGAACAAAAGTTCTCTCTACTTGAACCCTTCTGTCAACGCACTCCTTGTGGACGATTCAACTGCACTCCTTGCAGGAATTCTCTGGTTCAAGATAGAGGAACAATTGAAACTAACTCCTTGTTCTCATAGATTTCAATTCAACCCTGAAATCACATACACAGCATATAAAAGAAAATGTATGACAAGAAGAAAACATTCATGAGCATAATATCATCAATACACAGAGAATAACACAACCATGGAATTGAATCAAGGCTTTCTTCTATTAATTCAATGTTTGTACATGAGTGTTCTTCACACACTTCTCTGCATGCTCTTCTCTTCTGAATGCTCTCAACTATGTTACAATGTACAAAGGAGGGTGTCTATATCCCATTTCCCTCTCGAGCTCTACGCTATCAAATCTAGAATTAAATTCCTATCTAACAACATTAAATCTATTAAATTCCTCATCTACCTAAGGACGTGAGCTATCCACTCAAGGTCCATTACAATATACAAAGTGCGCTTCATCAAATCAACTCATTAATGTTTGCGCAACAATATCAAGGTGCTTTCAAAAAAGAAGTTTGTGCTGGCTTGTCCAGCTGTCTCCTGCTTTTCGCGCTGGCTCGCTTGACGTGGGCGATGCTCCTGCATTAGTCCTTGAACAAAGTGGGTCAATAATAACCATCTCTCAGTATCTTATGAGCAGTGGTGTCTCCTACAAAATTTCCACCAGAAGGGCCATCATGGAGCTCCTTTACAACTTTATTTTCATCTTCACATTCAAGGCATCTCAAAAGTACCCCATCATAATTAACCCAGAAGAGTACCGAGTTTATGAGGTGATATTGTGCATATTTGAACCTAAGATCTCTTCTTTCCCTAGGGTTGAGGTTTTCTGGACAAGTCCAATGGTGTAGGAGATAATTCAGTTTCTCATACAAAGACTCTTGTCCTGGGGAAATGTATGAAGCTTCGCCACACCATAATGCCATTTCATTCTCCCATTCGTGGTCTTCATTTACTTGGTCTTGAGCTCCAGCTGGAAATTTGCATAACCATTGTCCTTTAACCAATTTAGCAGGTTTTATATCTAGATCAAATTCTTGGACTACTGCCATCCAATTCCCTCTTCTTTTGCCCATCTCCTATTGAGTAAATAGGGATCGGACTGTGGGGTGAGGCACAATTACTTTGGTATGGTTCTTGAGGATGTAAGATCTGAAATGTTTTACTTCTTTATAAACTGTATAATCATGTTTATCTATAGAGGGATAATTAAGTTCGGCACCTTGGAGGTTAGTGCTCATGAACGATACTGGAGCTTTGTTTTTGTCATTATCTGTTTGAGTTAATACTGCGTCTAACGATTGATCGGAGGAGAAAGTATAGAGGAAGAAATCTTTGTTGAAATCGGGAATTCACAGCACTAGGGCTTGAGATATTACAGTTTTAATATTGCTGAAAGCCTTCTTCCATTCATCATCTCACTTAAACTCATCATCCTTATGAATCATTTTTTGTAGGGGTTTGATAGTTTCCACGAAATCGAGAGTGAACTTCCTGACAAAATATTTTTTTCCGAAGAACGATTGCATAGCCTTATTGTTGTGAGGTAATGGAAGTTGAGCTATAGCCTTAATTATTTATGGGTCTATGTGAATGCATTCTTGCGATATGATGTGGCCTAAAAATTTTCCTTCTTTGACACTGAAAATAGTTTTCTTAGGGTTTAAGGATATGTTGTATTTCCTACACCTTTCGAAAATTTGGGTTAAGTGTTGGATGTGATCTTCTCTATTCTTTGAGTACACAATTACTTCATCCAAATAAACTACTACACACTTGTTGATCAGTCCCCGAAATTCCATATCCATAGCCCTCTGGAAGGTTTCTCCTGCATTGATTAACCCAAAGGGCATGCATTTATAGGCAAAGGTTCTCCACTTGGTTCGGAATGTAGTTTTCAAACGGTCTTCCTTTGAAACCAGAACTTGGTTGTAACCTGGGAAACCATCATGTAGGGAGAAAATCTCAGAGCCAGACACGGTCTGCAAGAGTTTATCCATTGGTGGGACTGGGGAGTTGTCCTTTTCTGAAGCTCTATTGAGGTTTCTAAAATATATGCATAGGCGAATTTCGCCAGACTTTTTCCTCATAGGAACTAAATTTTCTACCCATATGGAGTGTTTAACTTGAAAAATGATCTTGGCAATGAGAAGTTTCTTTAACTCCTGACACATGAGAGGTTCGAGGGATGGATGATACTTCTGGAGCTTCTGTTGAAATGGTTTCACTTCGAGTTTTAATTGGATAGTGTATTGAATAATACGAGTATCGTAAGTTTTTAGATCCCGGTAGGACCGTGCGAAGACATCATGATATTGTTTGAAAAGTTTTAGATATGTCTTTCTTTCCTCTTTAGATATTTTCTTACAAAGATTTACATTCTTGGGGTTTTCCGGGATTCCTGGATTTATAGTTTCATGAATGGGACATGAACTACCGGTCTTCGCAATTTTTGACCCCTTAAATCTTTCTTTTAGGTCAAAAAGGTTTTCTAAATTAGCTATTCCCTATGGTACCATGTGAGACTTTGATTTGTCAGCCGATCGATCTATATGAAGGTCAGTTTTCATCGACTGTTCTTGGAATGATTCATCGTCAAAGGCCAAATCTTTAAAATTTTCCTCATTGGTCAAAAAGTTTATAATTTGTTCGTCTCCCTCAAACACCTTCCAATTAGAAATGTTGTTGAGCACCGAGGGTTTGTATAGCAGTTTTGCAATGAACCAAGAAGCTTCATAATCATTTAGAGGTGATATGCTTGAAGAAGTGGTGGCTATAGAATCAACAAGAATGTTCGTTGCTCTGGGAATCACTGTAATGTTGAAAGCTTCAAAATGTTTTATTAGCCTATGCACTTTCGATTGGCAATTCTTTAGGTGCAGAGAGTTGCAATGTATAGTATTCCATATCTATCTAAAAATGATTTCAGAGTCTCTGAAAACTTTCAATTCTTGGACATTCATGTATATGGCTTTATTTAACCCTTGTACTAGAGCTTCATACTCAGAAATATTATTCGTGCATTCAAATTCTAGTCTACAGGATAGGAAATTTCTTTCTGCTTTTGGATTGATGAGGATACACCCTGCTCCTGACCCTTCTTGTAATTTAGATCCATAAAATTATAGGGTCCAAACTTGTGGGAAAACTATACCATCTTCCTCTTTCCTATCACTTTCCCCTTTTCTTTTTGTTAATTTCGTGATTTCGAATGCAGGTTACTGGAAAAAGAGGGTTTCCTCCACCGTTGTCGACAATTCCTCTTGAAAAATCGTTTCAAAGTTTTGGGTAAGAGGGACATTAGATGAGAGAGGGGAGAAATTCCCGAAGTAGGAATCACAGGAATAATTGCCCAGCACAGGGAGATCTGTCGATGAGGGTCTGTTTAGGGTTTCAAAATTAGTGACAGTATGTTTCAGATATCTTTCCCTATCAATTATGATGATATTTTTGTGCCCCTTTAATGGAAACCAAAGGTGAGTCCAGTCTGTACTAAAGTATCTATTTAACTTTTCAGACCAATCTCGGCTTAATAACAACCCATAAGCTTCTGGGATATCTACTACAATGATGTTGATCACTTGAACAAATTTAGGAAGTGTCCTATTCTGATCATTATGTCTTTGAGTTCTCCCATGACCTTCACCTGGGTTCTGTCTAGTTGTATTGCATGTTTATCACTCTTGAGAGGGAATGCGTTTAGTTTTTTGAAAATAGACAGTGGAATAACATTAGAGGATGTTCCTGAATTGACCAAACAATTATGGGGGTTTTTGTTAACGACTTCAAATATTAAAAGGAAAGGTGGGACAAAAGGTTTTCCCTTCTTATCTTCTGAGCAAGTGTTCACAGTTGGTTTATTCCCTAGATCTGTGGGGATTAGATTTCTTCCTAGGTCAGTGCTCATCGCAAGACTTTCTACTGATTTTAAAGCCTGTAACAAGAAGTCCTTTTGCTGAGGGATTCTACATATTTCCATAACTGATATATTATCCTTCAACTTCTTCAAGTCTTCTACTATGTTGTAATCTAGCTTGGACGATTCTCGCGTGTGGATGTTTATAGGGTTCTTACGGGTAGAAAAAGGTTCTTTCAGGTGATTGGGAGTTGATCTTCCTCCCAAAACTTGGGTCGTAGTAAGGTCGTTTGAGACAGGTTGACCCCTACTTCATGTTTGTATAGCCAAGACTTCTGTAGCTGGTTCTTGAACCTCAAACAGGTCATCGAAAGGCATAGCTAGGTCAAGATCTCATATCAACATGGTTGTTTCTTCTGGTGGATCAATTTATTCTTGATCGACAATATTCATACTGGATCTGCTTGTCTGTTTGGTGAGAGAGACTTCATCCAGAAACTATTTGGCCATCAAATTCATGGCATGCACCCATTTGGGGTAGTCTCTTTTGGAGTGGTTCTCTTGGTGATAAGTGCAGAAAGAGTCGGATGATACATTTCCTAGATCGATGTTTAGGTTGGTTGGGGGAGGTTCAATGGATTTGAATGGTGGGTTTCTTTTAAAGAAAGGCTTATAGGGCCTCTGGCCTTGGTTTCCCTCCCCTACACTTCTCTTCATGTCTATGATTTCATTTGATAATTTTTTGACCATGCGTTGTAGGTATTTTATTTCTCCACTTCCCTTTTCGGGAGCTTGTTCTATTTGTTTCCATGAGGGTCTAGTAAGAAATAGTCCTCTCCTGGAAGGAGGTTGAACTTCTTTCTTAACTAAAGAGACATGGCCTTCTTTACATCCTTTCATTTGGAACTCTATCGTTTTGGCTTCTTCAAAATTCTCAGCTAGGGTTAGTTTGGTAGCCCTCTTCACAAACATGGAAATAAAAGCTACGAGAGAATTAACATATACTTCGATTTGCAATTCTTGAGTAGGTTTAGCTTCGGGATGGAATTTGTTTAAGATAGTAGTGAATCTTTGATTAAAATCTTTGACTCTTTCCTTCAAACTCGTAGTGGTGGCGAACAACTCAACCATCAGAGCTCCTGTAGTAGTATCTTCTACAAATTTATCTAAAAAGTCTTTTTGAAACTACATCCAACTAGTTATAGATCCCACAAGCAAGTTAAAATACCACGTGGAAGTTGAATTCTCAAAAGTATATGGGAACATCCTGCAAACTACATCTTCATGTTGGAAATTCACAAGTTTGATAGCTAGTATGAATTTCTTGATATGATCCTTAGGCAATCCTGAGG
This sequence comes from Picea sitchensis, assembly GCA_010110895.2. Taxonomy (NCBI): domain Eukaryota; kingdom Viridiplantae; phylum Streptophyta; class Pinopsida; order Pinales; family Pinaceae; genus Picea; species Picea sitchensis. Next base: position 19,126 of record SNQJ01S0108272.1, read on the forward strand.
TCTTGGCGTCAAACTTAAGAAGTAATTTCTCTGGGTGTCGGGGGAGGTTATATACTTGTCCAGGGATAGCCAAAGCATCTCTGGCCAACCAAGGTTGATTTTTTTGTGGTGTATTTCCCCTCTCTTAATCATGGACATTATGATCTTCCATATCTTCAAATCCTGAAAAAGAGTGTTCTGAGTTAAAACCTTCCTCTTTCGAAAAATTGTCCGGCTCAGAGATGTTGTCGGTTGGCATTTCAGGGATCATATTAAGATGATGTTTGATTTTCTTGATTGCGAAATCTATTAGGTCTTCTACTTTGTGCACAAAAACCTAGTCAGGGGTTTCAACCACTGGTCTTCTTATTTTTTGTCTTCAAGGAAGTATCAGAGCTAAAGACAATGCACCAATCTATCGGGAGTATGCTCTTGTGATTCTTCTGAATTGATTAAATTACTCATGAGGAAGAGCGTAATGTGTATTAGGGAACAAGAATTCTTCCTCGTGCTGGGGTGAGTTACTCATTTCAGGAGTACTCAACGTGTGTGGGTTGTCTTGGGAATGACTAGCCATGCATGTGGGTTGTTTTGAATCTACAAGTTGTCTAAGATAATATGTGAAATATATATTCATCCATTCATTCTTTAGGCCCTCCTTCTAGCGCCAATTATGTTGATGGGGTCTAAATCCCTTTAACTCAATAGTTGGAACCAAGCCCACCACTGAGGCCCAATTAGACTCTGCAACGTTTAATGCTGGAATGGTTCTCCAGATCTTGCGATCCAGCTGAAATAATCAATGGGCTTTACGTTTTATTGTGAAGGATTTCTCCTCCAGTTCAAACATTCTCTTTTTTGTGTTTTTCTCTTAGGTAGGACTGATATAAGATAAAGTTAGTATAAACCAACTAGGTAACAAAGTGGGAACAAACTAAACTACTGGAGAAGAGGTTGAGCTTGGGATAACCATTTACTCTAGCGTGCAGGTAATGATCCTCTACAATAGGCCTAGTACTAATATGTTAACCATGTGAATAATCCAATTACTGACTAAGATACAAATTATCAGAAGAAAACATGCATGTGATAAACGATGTCAAGTAAAATAATTCACTCAACTCTAATCATCAATCACATAATAACACAAAGATTCATTTTAATCATTAAAGAAAGAAATGTAAAACATTGCATCGAATAACTTATCAATAGATTTAATATTTATTACTCATTACTGCATCCATTCATGAGACAGAATAGGAAATAGTTCTTTTCCACATCCAATCATGCACGCATTTGATGAAAACATATACTTGTTTCTAGTCCAAAAGGGCTTCTCAATTAAAGGCATCTCCGAAATAGTTCTTAACAAAACAAAAAATGAGAGTTTCTTGCAACAACCATCAACCTTTAACTAATCAGTCGATTCCCTTATTTATAACATAAAATTAACTAAAAATAATAACTAAAGTGCAGATAAGGAAAACAAAATTTGTCGAATGGCATTCTCTCCTATGAGTTTTTTTGTGATTCATCTCAAGATATCACTTAAGAGGGTGAATTCTCTCATACTCTGACCACTTGATGAATAGATCCTCAGAGGTGTTGGCGTATGGGAATCTATGTTATTCCATCCGGGCCGAGTAAATATCTCTGATCTATACCACATGTGCTCGATACTTGACTATACTAGCACTTAACTGTTGTAGAATAGACTGATCTTTGATCATGTGTTCCATAGACTGTCGCACCTGACCTTGCGTCGTTTCTATCACCTTTGTTATTTCCTTGGCCCATAATGAGTCTTGCTCGGTGTGCGACTTGACTATGTCGTGCAACTCAACAAATTCATCGGGCATGACAAACTCAGGGAGGTCGATGTCTTTCATTACCCGGTTGATCTTGATCCATTTTTTCTCGCACTTGGCTCACTTTTCCTGAATTTCCCGATGAGGTTCCCGGGCCATTTTTGCCCAATACTCGGTCGATTTCCTTATGCAATCCAGACTACTATCCTTTAACACCTGAATGTCATGTTCCTTTGTATCCCTACCTTGTTGGATCACACCGATGTAGTCAACTCTCTCCATGGCTTGTTTCTCTTTCTTGTATCACCTCTCCATATCTTTTCACATCATAAGTTCCATGAGGGTGTCTTCCTGAAGCTGAACTATCCTTGTAGTGAATAGGTGTCGTTCATCTGTAAACTTGTTGTAGGCCTTCTTGAATTCACTCCTTAGGTACACCGCGACTTGTGTGATGTCCTGATAGTATTTCTCCAAGTGGTGCAAATGTTCCAATTCTTTCAGGGAAGCGGCTAGCTCCTCCTTGTCTCTTTTATCTCTATCCAGAGTGGCATATGTGATCATCATCCTTGCGTCGATGGGTTTGGATTTCTTAGCATTCTCTGTGTTGATCATATGTTCCTCTGTAGTGATGAGGATGGAGCGATCTAAAGTGATCCTCCTCTTCTTGGTGGTCCTCTAGACAATAGCCTTCCTATTCCTATCATAAACTATGACATGTATGTCGGCTACTTTGTCCACAGGTTCGGGAATTTTTTGATCTCCCCATACAACCGGTAGATAAGATCCATTATATAGATATACGTCTCCCTTAAGATGGTCGTCTGGTACCAGCCGGAGGTCTGATTGGTGTATGTTTTATCCTCTCTCCACCACGAAGGCATTACTCGATCTATGTCATGGCTCTCATAGAAGTTGATGACGAAATATGTGTTCATCCATTCTTTCGGGTCTCTAAGCTTCTAATAACTCTGCACCTCTACCAAAAGAAAAACCCTGACAAACTCACCATTGACGTCATCAATCAAACACTTTTGTGTGTCTGTGTGGTCAATGAACCATTTTAGGAGTTATATGCAGGGGAACACTGGAGTTATGTTTTCCACCATGTGCAGGTATGATCATCAAATGTTTGTAAAAAATTTGTCATCGATCTTTCTCATATCAGGATCATTGTGCGGGATATATTCCAAAAATTCTTCCCGGTTAATCTTCTTGAAGAGTTATCCCCAGTGCGGAAGTACCACCTTGGTCCCTGTATATGCCTCCGTGTCTCCAAAGGCCATAAGTTGAGTGAAATATTTATTTGTAGATGTCCTGATGATTGGTTCCAGCCTTGGAACAAATTCTAACTATTTTGCGGTCGTTGGGGAGGAGCCTTCTCCTACCTCTAGTTCCTTTATCTTCGACACTCTCGGAGATGGCATGGTGGTTGGTTTTCTTAGAGGCATTGTTCCTACAATCGAAAAAATCCTTTATGGATGGCGTACAGAGTGACATTAGATAAAATGTATATACGAAGTTAAACATAGAAAATACAGACTGATACATACATGTTACGCTTGCTAAACCTTATAGTTTGATACTCACGGGATCTCAAAAGATTTGAATTTCTCGTCTCACTCCTCTGGATGCTCTGAAACTCCTTTGCATGAAAAATGGTCTTGTTTACACTAACTCAAATGAATTTAAATGAGGAATAACTTACTGTGTTGCATCGACCAATTAATTCCGGTTATGAGTGAAATCAAACAAATTTGTCGTCAGATCTCTACAATTTAATTCATCATGGGTTGATGGAAAAGGTGTGTATGGTGATGTGTTCTATAGGTAATTTCAAAAGGTCTTTTGATTCGCACACGAAGCAACAACTAATGTGAGATTTGGCATTAATTAACCTCTTAAAATATCAAAATCTAATCGTATCTAATGCTAAAATGTCCGATCGTGCCGCTTTCCTAGTGGGCGGATCAGGGATCAACAATGTGTTATGGATGTTTTCGTTGATATTATTTTGTGAAAAACCTTCGACGCTGATCGATTTCATCGTAAGGCGTTGATGTGGAAAAAATGGCTTAGGACACGTGGCAATGGAGACAGGTGACTTAACTCGTGAGTATTAGTCGGATTCAGGACTTTCTTCATGTTGTGCATTCTTAAACTAAACTTGGGATTGCCAATACTGAAAAGGTATCGGGGATCGGCGATCGGGGATAAACCTATCACGTATTTTCCTTTGGGTTAGCGTCTTCAAAAATATGTCGGTGCCAAAAATATTCAAGAATCAGTGATTGGGAAAAAAAAATTCTTAGCATGGTTGCAATGCTCGTCGTGATTTGGTTTTCTCCAATTCCGATAAGTGTGTCAGGTAGCGGCTATCGGCAATATCGTTTCCTTTCCTTTTAAATGTTACTCCCTTCGTGTTTTGTCGATGTCGAAGGGGATCATCTGTCGGTGATCTTCGTATGTGATTCTTGCCATGAAATAAAACTTCCTTTCACCGATACTGATGAATATAGACACTCGACAACTGAGGTTTTCCGAGTGATTCCTTTTCACCTTTTAATTTCTTTTGATGTCGAATCTTTGAGCGCATCGAGTGAAGTGTTTTGGTTGTTGATTCCTTATTTAAGTGCTAATCCTTTTAAATTCATGGGGTTTTTAGAGTTGCAAAAACCTGAATACTGATGAGAGTCAAGAGAACAAGCGAAGGAAAAACATTTCTGAAAAGGAAAATCAAATTCAGATAGTGAAAAGATCAAGTGGTACCCAAAAAGTGGAAAATTGACGTAGGATGTTTTTTTAGGGTGTGTTGAGTGCTCAACAGGACCTTGGAAACCTTTCCTGAACACTTGGGGTACCATCTCTGATCTATATTAAATCATTATTTCATCTATATCGATTCTTCTAGAGTGGTAAAATTGGAGGAATCAACTTAGAGGGTCATTTTGGCAGTGGGTCCCAATTTGGAAAATTTAGGTTAGAAACTATATGAAATCTCCCAAATCCATTTTGAGGCATCAAATAAAATGTTTAGGAGAAAAAACCCACTTTGAAAAGGTTCAATAGTCTACACTCTGAGACCCTTCCAACGGTGCATCATAAGGCTCAATTAGAGTTCATATTCAGAATTTATGCCTCTAGTAAGTTGACCTACCATGTTGACAACCATGGTATGAGAGGATGTCACGTCATCCCCATTACTCATGCATGTGGGGTTATCCATGTGATTAATTTCAAGAATATTCTATAGGTTCCAAAACCTTATCACAATTGAGGGTCTAGGAAGTTGAAACCTTACCTCTATATGGCTATCGAGATATGTTAAAAACTAGGCCTCTTACAGGAGAAGGGGTTCCATTCACCATTGTATTTGTTCCATAGTTGAGAAAAAAACCTAGGAGTGGTATTTTGAGAGAATAATAGAGGAGCAGAGATTATTTAGCATCCATACATATCATAGTGTCAAAGGAAACCCCATGGAGAGTGCTTCTTTATTTTCACTTGCATTTTAAGAAAAGTGAGCAGAGTCACCTCACCTTCTAGTTGGGTTTTCGCTCGTATTGGGCTTCCCAAGTTATATCTCATGTTTATTTATGGATGGTGTGTGATCATTTGTTTTTTTTCTCTAATTTTCGCATTTCATATATTTCATACATTTTAAGTAGAAAACTAGTAATTAAATAATATGAGATCTAAAGGAAATCAACCTTCACAGTAAAGATTCTAGTATTTTATTAGATCTGTTGTGACAAACAGTCTAGTGGAATATTCACGGCAGTTTACAGATCATATTGGTATCAAAGATGGTTTCTTTGGGGTATTTGTGGGAATTTGCAAGGATCTAGGAATCAATTTAAGAAGAAATCCACAAAACCCTATCCATGACCTAAGAGTTTGTTCATAACAACCCTTGAGATCCAACAGAGGAGAGATTTGGGAGGCCGAAAGAGAAAGTTGTTGACATATCTCACAATATGTTCAGGGATGATTTTAGGGGATAAATTTTGCTCATGGGATAATTTTCCATGTTTTTTCCCAAAAAAGATTTGCTATTCTAAAAATGATTCGCCCAAATTCTATAAGATAAAATTATTTTACCTTAAAAATCGCCAAAATTTTACACAAACTATATCAAATCCTTAAAATTAGAATATTTTTACAAAAATATCGCCAAACATTTTATAGTTGGAATATGAAGGATTAGTAAGATTCACCAAGGTTTCTACATTTTCAAATAAATTTCCATTCTTAAAATCATCCCTGAATATGTTCCTCCTCATGGCGACTTTAGTAAGAAAACATAGACCGTTTGGAGAATTTTAAGGATCAAACTCAAATATTGGATCAAACGAGAAACATGGGGATAATGAAGACCTGAAAAATGAGTCACGGGAAGAAGTCGATAAAGATCACCTGAGTTCCAATACCATAAAACCTTCACTGTATCGATTCGAGATGGAAGAAAAAGTGGACATAAATCCATACCAAGGTGAGAATGATGCATTAAAATTTAATCATTAGATGCAACAAAGAATAAAATATATCATTTTCCATACTAAAGTTAAAGGGCCATGATTTAACCTAGTGGGAAAGCCATACAAAAACACTTAGGATGGAGGGAAATATGCCAATAACTAAGTGGGAGGACTTCAAAACCCTCATCAAGTCCTATTTCTACCCTATCGAGTATGTAGAGAACCAATGGATCTGGTTTCACTACTTTAGGCAAAATCAAGGATAGAGTGTATAGGAGTACACCACCAAATTCAAAACAATGGCCATCATGTTAGGTATCTCTCCCAAGAGCCCATATGTACTCCTCAAGTATTTTGGGGGTCTACATAGCCATCTATGAAAATAAGTGATGCTTTGAAATCCAAGGATAGTGGATGAGACATGTGTATAGGCATAATATCTAGAAAACATAAGCCATAAGAAAGGGTACCCAAGCACTTCCAATTAGAAAGAGCACCAGGAAAATTCCAAGGAGGGGAAGAAGAAGTGGAAAGGGGGGAAGGATGAGAAGACAACAACCACTGCAAATCAGTGAAAGGATCCTAGAAACCACTATAACCATTTCAATATTGATGGGAACATTGAGGAAAAAGGTTGGAAACTACATCTAGAGTTGAACCCAAAGAACGACAAGAAGGATCCAAAGAAAAAGAATCTTCTAGCCGCATATTTGAGCAATAAGGTTGAAAGCAACTCCAATGTGGATGAGAATATTTTTTGCATGTCACTGCAGAATAAGGTGAATCTAAGTAGCCTTCATCACCAAGAAGAGAAGGAGATGACCAAACTATTCCACATCAAGATCCAGGTCAAGAAGACCAAGATAGATGCAACCCTTTTTGACTCTAGTTTACATTATAATCTCATAGAAGTGGATCTAGTTAGAAAGCTTATATTGTAGGTTCATGACCATCATATCCCATATCTATTAGGATGGGTAAATAAGGATGAAAATATCAAGGTAGAAAAGCAGTGTAAGATTAAATTTGATGTAAATGGTGTTTTTATTGATAAAGTGGAATTGGATGTATTACCTCTTGACATATTTGGAGTAATGTTTGGAATCCCCTACTTATATATAAGGGATGCAATCTTCATGCATAGAGACAACCAATACCGAATAATAAAGGATGGTAAGTCCTACATTATCAATGCGAATAAAGGCACGTCAAATATCTCATTGGTAATTTCCAACCAAGCCAAGAAGTTGATTAGTTCCACTAAGAAATATTTTTTACTTTTCTTAAGAGAAAATCAGACTAAGGACGAGTCAATAAAAGTAAGGCATATTTGGAGGGGTGTACTAAAGAGAAGAAACATCATTTGGAGGATTTTCTAGAGGAATGCATAAGAGTGTTCCAAGATCCTAAAGGGATACCACCCAAGAGGGAAGTGGAGCATGAAATAAAGTTATTTCTGGACTCCCCATTGTCGAATATTGGGTTCTATAGATAGTCCATTCTATAAGAAAATCAAGTGAAGATCTAATTACAACAGTTGGTGGAGCAGGGTGTAATTTGACCAAGAAACTCACCTTTTGGGTTACCTATAATAATTATACCAACGAAGGATGGGACTTGGAAAATGTGTATCAACTATAGAGCATTGAACAATATTACACTAAAAAATCGGTACCCTTTTCCTAGGATCAATGACTTGTTAGATCAGTTGTAGCATGTGAAATATTTCACCAAGTTTGATCTCAAATCGCAAAACCACTAGGTTTGTGTCAAAAACGAAGACACCTGAAAGACTTCCTTCAAGGAAATACATGGTTTATATGAATGGTTGGTCATGTCATTTGGTTTATCTAATGCACCAACTAGATTTATGAGACTAATGAATGAATGTATTACATCCATATCTAGATTCATTTGTTATATTCTATTTGTATTCATTATAATATTTTATAGTGTTACCTGGGAAGAGCACATCTCACATCTCATGTAGGTGCTAGAGACTCCAAAGAAGCACCTGTTTTTGTTAACCTCAAGAAATCTGAGTTTGGTCAGTGATCCTTGATGTATTTAGGGTATGTGATCGGTGGAGGGGTGCTAAAGATATATCCTGAAAAGATGGAGGCCATCATGAAATGACCAGTTCCTACAAATGTTACTAAAGTTAGGAGTTTTTTTTGGGTAGCATAGTACTTGTGGAAGTTCACAACTTTGCTTTCAAGGGTAACTACACCACTCTACACCATAACAATGGGTGGTAATATTTTCCAGTGGGGGAAGAATCGGTTGAAGACTTTCGATCAATTGAAAAGAAATATTAGCCAAGCACCATTTCTCACATACCAAACTTACAAAATTATTTTGAAGAAGAGATAGTTGCAAGTGGGTATGCCATGGGAGAAATTTGTATGCAACGAGGAAGGCATGTATTTTATCATTCTAAAATATTTCATGGGGTAGTTCTCAACTAATCTACCTATGATAGGGAATTATATGCCCTAGTTCAAGATGTTAAGAAGTGGAAGAACTACATGATGGGTAATGAGACCATCATCCACACATATCACGAACCACTACAATATTTGCAGGTCCAAAGTAAGCTACAACAAACTAGACATTACAAGTGGATGGAGTTTTTATAGTAATTTCATCTAGTCATCAAGTATAATAAGGGCAACACAAACATGTTGGAAAACATGATTTCAAGGCCACCCACATCCGAGATTACAACTTTGGGAAATTTGATGTAGATGAATCCTTTTACCCATGATGCATACAAAGAGGCATACACAAAATATGAGGACATCAAAGACGTGTTTCAATAGCTATAGGGGAAAAATCACATAGAAGAAGGTGACGACAAGGATAACCATCATTTCCATAATGTGTTACTCTACGACCTTGACAAGATATGTGTCCCTAAAGGAAAAAAATTGTGACTTATCATAGAGGCTCACACCTCCAAGTTTGCAAGACATTTTGGTTTTGGGAAGATAGTTGCCAAATTATATAAGTATGTGTATCGGCCCATAATGCAAAAAGATGTAACAAAATATATTAGAGGATGTATACTGTGTTGTACCATCAAGCCCAGTAACAGGAAGCAAGGTCTATACCATCCCTTACATATACCCACTCAACCTTCAGAAATAATTTTGATGGATTTTGTAGGAGTTTTACCAACAAACATGAAGGTACGTGACTATCTATTTGTGGTAGTTGACATGTTCAACAAGATTTGTATTCTCATTCCTTGTAAAAATACCATCAAAGGACATGAATCAATAAACATGTTATTTGAATAGGTTTGGGTGCACTTTAGGATGCCAAGGAGCATCATGTCAGACATGCATACCAGATTTCTCAGTACAATTTGGACTACATTGTGATAGAAGATGGACACTAAGTTGACAGATCTACATCATTCCATATGCAAATACATGGGAAGACAAAAGTAGTCAAAATGACTTTGGTGAAACTTTTGAGGGTTTACGATCAAAAGCATCTGAAGACCTGGGATGAACATATGATCTATATACAACACTCTTATAATAGAGACATCCACACTTCTACTAGTAAGTCACCTTTTCAAACTTTCTTTAGATATTTTCCACCTTCACCCTTGGATGTTGTATATGGAAAGAAAGGAGGGGTGAGGGAGGACCTCACAGGAAATGCATTGAGAGAAAAACAAATTAGTGAGAATATTAGGAAAATCCATTTGCAAGTACAGGAGATGTTGAAGAATTCATAGGAAAAATACAAGGCCGGACATGATCAACATATAACTCAGAATTCATTCGAAGTGGGAGATATAATTTGGTTATAGCTGAACAAGAAAATACTACAGGGTCCTTGTAAGAAGATGAAGGCTCTGCAATATGGACCTTTCAAGATATTAGAGAAGGTGGGAGATAATTCTTGTAGACTTAGTCTACCCCGATACATGCACATTTACTTAGTAGTGAATGTGAATAATATCAAACTCTACGAGCCTTCCATGTTAAATCAGGAGGAGGAGTAATTCCTTCTTTACATAGAGGACTTAACACCAAATGCTTAGGCAGAGTTGAAAGAGGATACAATTTT
>SNQJ01S0108273.1:0-16139 GCA_010110895.2 Picea sitchensis
AGGAAATCCATGTGTTATCTATTGTGAGTAGTTTTTTGGTTTGTTGAAAAGAACCATAGTTTGAATGGGCTCAAGAGAGTAGATTCAATTTGTTAGAGAGAGAATTTATTAAAAAAAATCTTGTAGCAAACCATTTATGGTAGCAATTATAGGAACATATTTCTTGCAATAAATACAAATTTTAGAGATTTGGCATAGTCTTAGAAGGTTCATGGAAGACCCAAGGGGTTATAAGGATCTGTATGCAATCAAGTGGTATACTACACACAAAATAAGAGATTTAATTACAATGAGAGAAGGGTAGTTCCAACAAGAGGAAGCTAGGTGGAACTGTAAAATGGACAGAGGATGCAAAGGAAGATTTGATGAGGCCTTCGAGGTAAATTATGTTTTGATATTTCAACTATGGTAAGAATATTTGTTTGCAGATAGAAAAAAGAGAAAATTGATGAGGACGATAGTTCCCAAAGAATATTTGATGAGATTGGTAAGAAAAATGGTCTCTATGTTTTGAACTAAATTTTGATAGGGTATTTTCGTATATCCTTAGTAGGTAGCAACAACTAGAAGTGTGGAAGAAGAAACCTCACTGCAGAAGGAAGTTGTGATAACTTTCAATTGAGATTGGAAGGAAAGAGAATGGTGAAAGTTCTCATGAGAAGGTGAAGAAATGTAGAAGCCTAAAACAGAGGATGCTTAGAAGGTTATAAGTTGACAGAACTAGAGGGAATGCCAAAAGTTAAAGCTTGTGAGAAAATCTTGATGAGGTATTGGGTAGGAGGGTGAGGAGACTTGCTACAGAGAAGAAGCTTGGTTACAAATCATAGTTGAGCATGGAGAAGCTCATAGAGGAAGAGATAAAGATGAATATGGAGAGTCATGTGGGTTCAGGAGAAATCCATAACAAGATGAATGCCAAGGAATTTGGCTTTGAAGAAAAAATAATTGAGTTAAGGAAAAGACTACGTATTTTAATAGAGTTGCTACAGGAAAGTGAAGAAGACCAAAGATGTGGATGGGTTTTGAAGAAAAAGGTCGAGTGGCCTATTGTACAATTATTTTCCAGAAAGTTGATATAGAGGATGAGTGTTTGGATGAAGATAGAGGAGAGACTCAATATAGTTGAATATGAGCAGAATTCTTTGGAAGAAGAAAAAACAGTTCACATTTGTGAACTAGAGCAAGGAAAAATTCTTAGAGAAGATGATGAAGATGGAGAAGATGAGGTTTAGAATGAATACCTCATTAGTTTCAAGGAGAGTTGAGTCCAACAAAAGAAGGTGATGCCAGAAGCATCAACAGAGACTCAAGAGTCTCATGGTCTTAAAACTAAGAATTTGATTGTGTGTGTAGGTCATGAACATGGACATTCATTAAAAGTTGTGATAAAGGAAGAGGTCAATGCAGAATTTTCTCAAAGAGACGGAGGAAAGAAGAATTCAACAGATGAAATGAAACACAACAACATTATGACAAAGAAAAAGAATGCAGGATAAGGGCAACACTCAGACACAGTGCCCATAGATTTCGATGAAGAATTGGAATTCCTGGAAGATTGGCTAGCAAAGCCCGAGGTTGAAGAAGGACATACAAGGAAATAAATTACACATATTAAGGTAATGGATTTACCTTTAGTAGATCCAATTTTTTTAAATAAATGTGAACGTATGCTCACAAGTATGAACAAGGGATTTTATTTGAAGACGATAACATGGTTCTAAGAAAGAAGTCTCTACAAGAGAACAAGGTGGATGAAGACCATGCCAAAATTGCATACCCATTTGCTAAATAGGATAAGTTCAAAGGAGCATCAAGTCGGCATAAGGATTTTGCAACCAAGCAGGACACTCATTTGAAGCAAATGAAGCAGCAAGTGGATTCTTATGATGAGATTTTGAGGTAGCCATATACCTTACTAAAGTGTGAGGAAAAGCTTGAAGAGAATGCACAACAAAGAAGTGCAGAACACAAATTTGTTTTAAAGGACAACCAAGAGAACAGAGATGTTGTTGAAATCAACAAAAGTTCAAGGATTGTAAATGAGAACAAAGCTCAAGGATATGCATATGAAATATTACAAGATCTAATTGATCCTTGTCATAGGATCATAAGTTTATTAAGTGAGCTCAAGACTATGAAGTATTGGGTGTACGATTTTAAACTTCTTGAAGGATTGAATGTATTTAGATTTGGTAGGAACCCATTCAAATGGGTGAACAAGGGAAATATTGGAGACGAAATTTGATTTCATATACATCAAGAGGATGCAAAACATGAAATTGTCTTGAAGGGTAGTGAGGAGATTGAAGGTGCAAAGTGTAACAAGGAAGTTGCAAGAAGTGAAATAGAAGTTCAAGGAATAGTTAATGCACATAAAATACATGAAAGGGGAGTAGAATACATAATTGTGGTAGAGAAAAAGGAAGACAAGCGAGTTGTATTTATGACTGAGAATGTATTTCAAGAACATAATTGTTTTTCTAATCTATTTTTTTTGTGTAGATATAGTCAGACACATAAATTCTAAAAAATGAAAGTCAACGTTTCATAAAGCAGCTAGGGAAGTCATGGGGATGACAACTAAGTACCTTAAACACTTATGGAGAAGTGTATGAAGTAGAGTGGAGCATATTGCAAGATGGAAGACGTGCCTTGTTGGTAAAGAGAACTCTAGTGAGAGAGACTACATATTTTGAAGTGGTCAAGAATCCAGGAAAGGATATGAGACCTGAAAAGTAAGAAGACAAAAATCAACCTTTTGAAAGGAAACAAGAAGACAAAATAAGAATTTCATAATCAATATAGTATGACATAGAACCTGAATAGAGTAAAGGCATAAATTGGCTTGGGGGAATTTCAAATGGTGAAGTGTATAGAGTTATGAAATGGACTATGCAACATGAAGGAAATGAAGAATATGCAAATCTTTCTCCTGGAATTAAGTCAATATGATGGATAATACTCCTTATGGGGGGTAATGCATTTGGAAAATCATCAACTATAATATCAGGAAACTCATCCAACATAGCTTTAACGTCTATAGGCAAATTATCCAAATTTGTAGTAGTGAGTATTACCTTTGGCTTACCAATTAAAGAAAAATGTACCTCTTTCTCTTATTGATTTCTTTCAGTAGCTCCTTCCCACTTATCATCAATACACTTGGAATAGCTTCTTCTTTGGTTCCTTCATCCTGCAAAGGAAACAACACATGCATGTGTCCATTTTTTTATAGAGAATAAGTGTTCCTCCTACCATCATGAATGGTTTTTCTATCATACTTCCATGGTCTTCCCCAAAAAACATGGTAAACATCCATAGGAATTATGTCACATAACATCTCATCCTTGTAGCTACCAATTTGAATTTCCACCTTACACTACTCATTCACCAAAACCTAATGTCCTTTTTGCAACCATGACACTTTATAGGGAGTGGGATGCACTGTCCTTTTTAGTCCCAAATTCTCTACCATTTCAATGGAAACCAAATCATTTGTGTTACAACTATCAATAACAACTTTGCAACACTTACCTCCTAACTTGCATAGAGTCTTGGATATAATTTTCCTCTAGGTTCGCTCTTTAGCTTCCTTCTTTGATTCAATTATAACTCATTTCAACAACAATGATTCCCCTACCCAAGAAACTTCTTCTTGTGTGACTACCTTCACATCTTCTTCCTTTGCTTCCGCTATATTTGTGTTTCTCTGACCCGTTGCCTTGTTCTCTAGACAGTCCCATGACATGTGTTCTATTTTACCACATGTGTAACATCTCATTTATCTGCCTCTTCCTCGACCTCTCGAGAAAATCTTATGCCTCTTGATTCTCCTCCTCTTGGTGACTGGTTGCTTAAACTTGCTTCCTCTTCTTTTGAGGGCTGAAATATCCTTCTATTAGGTTGTCCTCTACCTTTTGCTGGGCTCCTTCCTCTGTTTCTCTGGTTTTTCTTTATGGCTAGCTTCTCTTCTTCCTTCAAAGCTGCTTGGTATGCATCTTCAACAGTTCTCCAGGACAAAAGGATGATTTCATATTGAATTTCATATCTCAAACCATTTATGTATCTAACAACCTTCTCAACATCTTTCTCAATGTGACCAACTCTAATGTTCAACCTATAGAATTCCTCTATGTATTCCTTTAATGCCATAGTTTTCTATCTAAGGTTTTGCAATTGTATAAACAAATCCAACTGATAATCCTTAGGCATGAACTTGTCTTTAAATTTTTCCACCATTCTATCCCAACTCTTGATCTTAGATTTTCCTTTTCTTCTTCTATCTGTCTGCAACTCATCCCACCATAGAGCCACATGTCCCTTTAACCTAGTCACTACACGCTTCACCTTCTTCTCCTCTTCTACCTCTTCATAATCAAAATATTTATCCATGGAATTTATCGAGTCAATAAATTCATCAACATTTAAATTACCTTTGTACATGGGAACTTCCATCTTAGGCCTGGATCTAACTTTTGTGACCATTCTTACTAGTTTTTCCTCTGTTGCTTATCCTCCTAGAGCTCCTTTTGTTTCCTTGTGAGAGCATGTATCTTCACTCTCACTGACATATCCTATGTTAGGTTCTCTCCTTTCAGCTGTCTCCATGGCCTCTATTAGGATTTGATCCTAACCCCTCTCCATGGGTCATTAGTTAGTAGGATATGTTTTCTATGTAATAAAGGTCGACATTAGTTAATAAGACCTAATAAATAAAGAAGAATAAGTCAATGTAAGAAGACCTAATAGAAGCTTCCACTTCTAGAAAGATCTTTATTTAGAAGTTTCCTTAGAAGGCGGAATTAGTATAAATAAGAGTAGGAGGCATTGGATATCTTGTCTTGGAGATTATTATAATAGAGCTCTACTCTGCTGGAGGTTGCCCCCTCAAAGAGGCAAGTGAAAATTGCTATAATAATAAAGTTGCTCTTCCTGGTGATTATTTTGGTGATTATTCTGGTGTTCTTCTGATATTTTTCTGGATATATCATTATCATTCTGTCATTTCCTGCTAGATATTTTTTGTTCTGCATAATATATTGTATCAAGAATATTGCAAGTGGTATCAGAACTCTTTCTAGGGCAAGACTTGTGGGCTAATTTTTTTTAGGGTAGAGATATATTCTGGCATCTTTAAGCTACAAATATTTGTTGTTACACACATAAACCTACGGTCGGGGAGTCATACATGCATGAAATAAAAGTGGTTCTTAAGTGCACATATGTTAGCCACCATTGTAACCCTTGTTGGTACCCCTTCGAGTGGTACCGCATCAGAAAAGACCTGTATATGGATCGGCCTAGGCATCCTGAAGCCCTCCATAGATAAATCGATCGGTCGCCTGACTGATATAGTTTCACTGAGAACATCACTCGAAAAGTGACTCTTTAGTACCTGGGTAGTCGGGTAGTACGACTAAGGGTACAATCTAGCCTCCTTGGTTGGTGCCCTGAGATATTGAGCTGACTAATATTGTTGGACCTCACACATATATAAGAGAGCTATAGCACGGGGAAAACCCTTGACTATAGATTCCTTGCAAACCCTAACCATTGGGAACAAAACAAAGAAAGAAAAGACAAGATTTATTGCAGTGCAACCTTTTCATCTGCATTGGGGTTGTGAAAGTACTACAACTTTTTTCCTGTTAAGAATTTGGGCATTTCTCCTCTACAATATTATTCAGTTCAGATTATAACTCTACAGGAATAAAACAAAAGTTTGGGCTTGTCAACGCCCTTATTTGTGACCTATCCCATTGCATTCCTCTCTTCATTCTGATCGTAGTGGCACCCTTCAATTTTAAGCATTTTTTTCCTACAGACCCAACCCCCTCTGCGACGCCCTTGATACTTATCCCATTGGATTCCTCTCTTTGTCCTAATCACTCGAGTACCTATCATTTTTAAGCCCATTTTTTCCATCCTGACACCTCCGTTTCTACCTAAGCCTTCACCATGCCTACCACTCACTCTTAGTCCCAATAAACCTCGGAGGATAGAATGTCCCACCTAGAACAACAAATTGCCAACAACATGGCTTCCCTCCACAATGAATTCACCACAACCCTTGACCAGCAAGTCAACAAATTGGTGCAACTCTTCATGGGTAAGAATGTTGAGCCAAACCCAGAAGAAATTCATTCTTCTCATTATGAACATACTCAGTCCTCCCTCTCCCCTTGGTGTTCTCCACCTTCTTGGAATAAGGTGCCCAAAGTTGACATGCATAAATTTGATGGTTCCAACCCAACTAGGTGGGTTTCTCAAATGGAACAATACTTCTCCCTTCATGATATTCAAGATGATGAGACCAAACTCCATGTAGGGGTTTTGTACTTGGATCAAGAATGTTGGTAGTGGTGGCAGTGGCATAAGAAATGTTATCCAAGACATCTCAATTGGAACATGTTCTCCAAAGCAATTTGTGCCTGTTTTGATAGGGAATAAATTTTTTTGGGCCAACTCACTAAGATGCACCAAACTGGATCTGTCATAGACTTCATCATGACATTTGAACAGTTGGCTATCTATATAGAGGGCTTATTTGATGAATTTTACCTTGAATGTTCTATCAGTGGTATAAAAGAAGCTATCAAGGCTCATGTGAACATGCATAATCCTACAACTTGGTTGTAGGCATGTCAATTAGCCAGGGAAGAAGAGACCATCCTCTAGGCACCATCCCTAAAGGCTATATTTACCACCTATCCTCGCTCAGGGGATACACCTGCTCTGACCCAAACTTTGAAGGTCTAAAAGGTCTCTCCCATCGATATGGAAGAACTTCACAAGTAAGGCCTTTGCTACTATTTTGATGAAAAGTATGCACCAGGGCATACATGTAGAGAACAAAAGTTATTCCAGATTGATGCCTCATATTCCTCTTCAAATGAATACATACCATCAGATGAGATTTCAGACCAAGAGGCAACTCAACTAGGTGATCCTATCGAAGATCCAGTTGTCTCGCTAATGGAATTTGTGGACCTGGTCATCTCGCTTCATGCACTCTCATGTATTTTGGCCCCACAGACATTGAAGATCAAGGGCTACATTAAACATAGGACGATTGTGGTGTTGATTGATAGTGGTAGAACCCATAATTTTATTCATCACGTGCTCACTGATGAGATCCATTGCTTTGTACACCCTGTTTCTAATTTTCAAATCCTCATTGTTAATGGTGGTACTATGAAGTGTGGGGCTGTTGTGAGAATGTCAAACTCCAAATGGGTGATTACCATATGAAAACCCACATGTTCCTTATTTCCATGGGTGGTTGTGATATTGTATTGGGCGTGGAATGGATTCGCACTTTGGGACCAATCACTATGGATTATCAAGAATTATATATGAGCTTCACCCAAGAAGCTCACCCCTATAATCGCAAGGGTCTCCAAGCGGGCTCTCCTAAAATCATCAAATCTTACAGGATGGAAAAAATCTTGAAGAAAGGCCACCATGGTGTGATTTCTCAATTTAATTTCATCTAGGTCACTAAATAGGCCTCTCAGGTAGTTCCTCCTAGGATGCAACTCATCTTGGAAAAGTACCCCAAGATCTTTGATATTCCTACAACCTTACCTCCTTCCATAGGTGATCATGATCATAGCATCACTCTCCTTCTGGGCAGTCAACCCCCCAATGTACATCCCTACATATATCCCTTTTCTTAGAAAAATGAAATAGAAAAGATTGTACAGGAATTACTGGAGGCAAGGGCAATTCTCCCTAGTACTAGCCCATATTCTTCCCCAGTGGTGATGGTTTTAAAGAAATAAGATACTTGGCGCATGTGCCCTGATTTTCGTGCCTTGAATAAAATGACCATCAAAGATAAATTTCCCATTCCTGTCATTGATGATTTGTTGGATGAACTACAAGGTTCCCGTGTATTCACCAAATTAGACCTTCGATCACTAAATCTGTATGAATGAGGCAGATATTCCAAAGACTGTTTTCAGAACTCATGAGGGACACTATGAATTCTTTGTCATGCCTTTTGGGCTTTGCTATGCTCCATCCACCTTCCAAAGTCTCATGAATAAGCTATTTAAACCTTACATTCAGAAGTTTGTCTTGGTTTTCTTTGTCGACATCCTCATTTATAGCCGCACTTGGGATAGCCATCTTCTTCATGTGGACAAATTCCTTCACTTGCTGTAGGAAAACCAATTATTTGTCAAAAAGACCAAATGTTCATTTGGTGTCAATAAAGTGGAATACTTGGGTCACATTGTTAGTAGAGATGGGGTAAAAGTGGACCCTAAAAAGATACAAGCTATGCAAGAATGGACACACCCAACGATCTTAAAGTGCCTAAGAGGTTTTCTTGGTCTCACTGGCTATTAAAGGAATTTTTTCAACCATTATGGAAAAATTGTTAAGCCCTTGACTGAGCTCCTTAAGAAGAATGCATTTAATTGGACACCTGCTACTGAGAAATCCTTCACAAAGTTAAAGAGGGCCATGTGCACTACCCCTGTCCTAGTAGCTCCTGACTTCAACAAAACCTTTGTGGTGGAATCAAATGCTTTCGGCATTGGTATTGGTGCAGTGCTCACCCAAGATGGTCGACCCTTGGAATTTACTAGCCAAGAATTGAGTGGTTGAAATCTAGGCTGATCTACATATGAAAAAGAAATGACATCCATTATCCATGCAGTGCACACCTGACGACCATATATCTTGGGACGTCATTTTCATATTAAAATAGATCACCATAGCTTGAAATATTTTTTGGAGAAATGACTATCATCCCTAGAACAAAATAAGTGGTTGACAAAAATGTGGGGTTATAATTATGAAATCATCTACAAAGAGGGAAAAGATAACATAGTAGCAGAGGCATTGTCAAGAAAAAATGAGGAGAACAGATCCCTCTTTCTTTATCCTTACCAGTCCCTGATTGGATTGAATAAGTGCACCAAGAGTGGCTAATGCACCGGACTAGCTCCAAATTAATTCAACCTCTTTAGGAGGACCCTAATCCTCCCACTGGATACACTTGGAAGGATAATATTCTTCGATACAAGGATCACATGGTTCTCTCACCATCCTCAATACTCAATCTCGGGCTCTTAAATGAGTTTCACTCCTCAGCTATGGCGGGTCATTCGGGCTTCCAAAAGACACATGCTCGTGCTCGTTGTTATTTTTTTTGGCCAGACATAAAGAAGGATATACTTCAATTTGTCACAGAATGTGAGGTGTGCCAACGTAATAAAGGTGAAACAATCAAGTCTCTAGGCATCCTACAACCCTTACCCATTCCAACTTCTCTGTGGACAAAAATATCCATGGATTTTATAGTGGGTCTTTCTAAAGTTGGGAATAAGTCTGTCATCATGGTGGTGGTTGATTGCTCCTCCAAGTATGCTCATTTTTGTCCCTTACCTCACCCTTTCACACCGACACTCATAGAACAAGTCTTCCTTGATCATATTTTCAAGCTACATGGCATGCCAACCTCTATTGTCTCTAATTGTGACCCAACTTTCACCGGCACATTTTGGCAAGAGTTGTTTAAATTGCAGGGCACCCAACTGAACATGAGCACAACTTATCACCCCTAGTCTGACAACTAAACGAAAGTAGTCAAAAAATGTTTGGAAACCTACTTGCGTTGTTTTTCCTCAAACAAACAACACCGGTGGATGTAGTAGCTTCCTTCGACAAAATGGTGGTACAATATTTACTATCATACGACCACTAAAATGACCCCATATGAAGTGGTGTATAGCCAAAGGCCACCGACAATCATTACCTATCTTCCTGGCACATCCAAGGTCCAATCTATTGACATAATGTTGCAAGGTCGTACATCCACTCTAGTGGCTATGAAGGATAACCTCCACATGGCCCAAAATCACATGAAGAAACATGAAGACCAACATTGTTCATAAAGGGTTTTTCAGGAAGGTGATGAGGTGTTTCTCAGGCTCCAACCTTATTAGCAAACATCTCTCAAAGCTCAGGGACATCACAAATTGGCACCTAATTTTTATGGACCCTACCATATCATCAAGCGTATTGGTTCCATGGATTACAAATTGGCCCTTCCTTCTACTTCCAAAATCCCTCCGGTGTTCCATGTTTCCTATCTGAAGAAAGTGGTGGGACAAAATTGTAGAGTCCAAACCGTCCTGCCAAAATTAGATGAACAAGGTTCCCTGTGGCTCCAATCAGAAGCAGTCCTTAATAACCGTGAACATTAGTTGTGTGGCCACACTATCAAGGAAGTCTTGATCAAGTGGAAGGACACAACACTAGAGGAGGTGACTTGGGAACACGTGACCATAATTCAGTAGTTTCCACACCTGCAGCCTTGAGGACAAGGCTTCTTTTGAAAGGGGAGGGCATGCTAAGATTTGATCCTAACCCCTCTCCATGGGTCATTAGTTAGTAGGATATTTTTTCTATTTAATAAAGACCAACATTAGTTAATAAGGCCTAATAAATAAAGAAGAATAAGTCAATGTAAGAAGACCTAATAGAAGCTTCTGCTTCTAGAAAGATCTTCCTCTAGAAGTTTCCTTAGAAGGTAGAATTAATATAAATAAGAGTAGGAGGCATTGTATATATTGTATTGGAGATTATTGTAATATAGCTCTGCTCTGTTGGAGGTTTCCCCCTTGAAGAGGCAAGTGAACATTTCTATCATAATAAAGTTCCTCTTCGTGGTGATTATTCTGGTGTTATTTTGGTGTTCTTCTGATATTTTTCTGGATATATCATTATTATTGTGTCATTTCCTGCTAGATATTTTTTGTTCTGCATAATAGATTGTATTAGGAATATTGCAACCTCCATCCTTTCCTGGATGTGCCTTATCTCGTAGTGTAACTCATCAGTTACCACATTCCTCTCTCTTCCTCCTCACCTGGGTGGCATGATTCCTTAGATACAATGTTTCTCTGATACCAAAAATAATGGCAAATTACACCAACTTCAATCCACAATCATAGAGTTTTCAACACTTTGTTGCAGTCAATATCCGACTGCTTGTCTGGCCTCATATCAACACAAGAACGCATTCAAATTTTTCCTTTTTTCCTACAGAGCTAAATTGCGCTCTGTCATAGATAACTCTGTGTGGAATTACCACTACGCGAATATAGTTCTATGCACGAAAGCATCAACAAACAATGTTGACAAAATCTGTTGCAGACAATTCTGTGCAAAATTCACTAGATGATGTGGGTGTATCACAGGTCACTCTGTGCACGGAATCTTGCAACAATACTAACTTGTAGCAGATCTTTGCAGGGTGTTCCATTGCGCCAAATCATGACTGTTTGTTCTTGCGAAGACAAATACTCATGAAATATTCTTTTGAACAAAATTTTAGAACTTAGATGAAATTAATTACGCACAATCTTTCCTGTAGTCTCATAAACTTGTCATTCTTCCAAGATAACTTAAACATAGAATTTAACAATTCAAACAACCACAACGTGACAAAATGCAAACACATAGTGTGACAACACCACACACTTTGTTCTTTCTTAATGTAAATGAAGGAATAAATTTACATAGGAAGCTTGTTCCTTCTTAGTCTTTTCGACCTTTCCGATCCACACTTTTTCACATTCAATCTCTCTCACACACACTAACCTCTACCTCCTACAAAACATTCAATATATCTCGATCCCTAGGATAGCTCACAAACAAATGAATCCAGAGTTATCTTAACAAAGGCCTATAAACTAGATATCTATTCGTGATATTTAGCAACAGACTTAACACCTAGGACAAAAAACTCGATATCTAATCAAACAAACTCAATAAAAATGTCTTCTAGAGACATTTCATACTTATTACATATATAATAAAAGAAATTAGGGAACCACCTTCCTTGGTAAATGTTTGCAACCCATGAGGTCAATCTTAAGATTTACTGCAAGATGTTCTTGCATCAAAATATGTATTGAATACTTGGTAGATGCAAATGGACATTTATCTATAAAGAATCCACATGTCCCATATCATCAATAAAGGCCACCCATCATATATCATTTATGTATAAAAAAGTGTAACTTTGATCACTTTGTGCAAAATTATTTGTTAATTTTAAAATTTTAAAATTTTAAATACATTTTTTCTTTTCAATTTTTTAAATGGATAAATCATTTTTTTCAATGGGGAATGTCTATTGGTGTGTGGGATAAATTTTTCATTAGTTAAAATTTATTGGTATAATACTTCTCTGCGGTTTTGAATGGGAATAATACTTCTTTGCGCTTTTTACCTTTTTTTACGAGCTATTACTCTTTGTGATGTGAACCATAATACTTCTCTATGGTTTTGATCTCTCGGTGAGGGGAAATTCTTTGCAGTTTTCATAATGTTCTCTGTAATTTTTATTAAATTTTAGTTCTTACTTCCTCCACCTATTGAGCACTTGGGCGCGTGTTCGTAAATTAGTTCTGGCTTCTTCAACCAGATGAGCACCTGGACACATTAAATCATGTGAGTCGATTTTTACTTTGAGTCAACTTTAATTTAAAATATATTAACTTGTGAAAATTTAAGAGATTTAAATATATATTTTTTTTTTTTATCTATTTTTTAAGTTTAATAAGTAAAAGTTGATTTGAGAGACAATAATTAAGAAAATTATTATCAATTAAGAAAATTATTTTCCATTTTTAAAGTCAATCCAAAATAATAATTGTTACTTTTTTCTCTTCTTTTCAATATGAACACTCCACCACATATTCCAAAAACACAACCTATTAAGAGGAGCCCCACCAAAATCACCCTAAAGATCCTTTAAGATTATATGGAATCATTAGAAAAAATGAGAGAAGAGAGAGATGTCAAAAGCCAAATAGAGTTAGAATCATTAGAAAAAAGAAGTGAAGAAAGAGATGTAAAACTACAAATAGAGCTAGAGGCAATGCTTGATAAAACAATTAGACTCTTCAAAGATACCATTCAAACTCAAATAGATGATAGATTCTTATGGGTCAAGAGTGAATTACAAACAATTAAGGATAGGATTCAAGAAATGGAAAAACATAAACAATCAACCCAAGAAGGAGATGATAAAGAAAATCACAACTTGAGAGATAGGATTAAAGATCTAGAAGAAAAACTAACCAACAATTCGACCCTCAGTAATATGGAAAACAAATTGGATATCAAACCCATCAAAGAGGAAATGAATAAGCTAATTGAATTGGACCATGAGCATAATAAAAGAGCCTTGAACCTCATAATTATTGGTATGAAAGAACAACAAGAGGAGGATACGCTAGCAATAGTAAAAGAAGAATTAAATAATAAAACACAAATTGATATGACTTACCTCATAGAAGCAAAGAGGCTAGGAAAAATAATTGATCACAAAGATAGGTTGATTCATGTCAAATTAAGTTGTAATGACCATAAATATAACATACTCAGTAAATATCTGAGCTTAAAAGGGTTAGGAATATTTATAAATGAAGACCTCATTCCCGAAGACCAAGTTGAATTAAGGAAGGAAGTTCAAAAGGTAAAAGAAGTGAGGAAAGAAGGAAAATGGGCAATAATTAGAAATCGAAAATCTATTGTTAGGGATAGAGACCAGAAGGATAATAA
This sequence comes from Picea sitchensis, assembly GCA_010110895.2. Classification (NCBI taxonomy): domain Eukaryota; kingdom Viridiplantae; phylum Streptophyta; class Pinopsida; order Pinales; family Pinaceae; genus Picea; species Picea sitchensis. The sequence continues at coordinate 13,591 of SNQJ01S0108273.1, forward strand.
TAATAATAATAATAATAATAATAATAATAATAATAATAATAATAATAATCTATTTTTAAGGTCACGACCAAGACAAACACCAAATTGGTGTATGAGACCCCCTTGTTTGTGGGACAAGGGACCCCCTCTACCCAACGATTTGAATGGTAAAGTCTACGGAGGTATACATACCCTACCCCCCTCTGGATTTGAATTTGTGACCTCTTAGGAGGAAACACATGTTCTTAACCATTAGTCTCACTTAGGATCTTTTTTTGGAATTGTCGTGGCTTTCCATGGCGCAAAGGTCCTGTGATAAGTTGGATCCCAAGTGATATTGATATTATTTGCTTAGTTGAAACTTGGGAGCATGAAAAGTCTAAGATCCCTAACATAGAAGGATTTGTCTTATATTCGGCATGGAACAAAAAGTCCCACCATAGAGGGATAGGAGGCATATCTTGTTATATTATAAAGAGCATTTCTCCTCACATTCAACTTCATAAGATCAACCCTCTAAATCAGTACATTTGGATAGAAAGTTTAGACAACAATGCTAAGAAGATGTATATAGCAATTTTCTATTTTGCACCTATTAATTCTACTTTTTATAAGAAAAACAATTTAGATAGCAATCGTCCCTATAATAATTTAGAACAAGATATTTATAATTTGAAAAATGAAGGTCATATCCTCCTGCTAGGAGACTTTAATGCTAGGACTGCAACTAAACAAGCTACTCTTTTAAGAATTGATTCCAACCATAATCGTTTATGGCTAGATGAGGACCTTGTTTTATCTAATAGCTACAAAAGAAGCTTTGGAGACCTAATTGAGAATTTGTTTGGTACTAAGTTGGTCAAGCTCTGCAGCTCTCAAGACCTAATAATTTGCAATGGAGTAATGAAGTGGCCATACTCCAACCAGATGACTTGTATTCATGGGCTAGGTAGTAGTGTCATAGATTATGTGATATATGATATCCCCATTTCCAACAAAATAACAACTTTTAACCTTTTAAATGACCATGAACCCGACTCTCATCATAAACCTTTAACCCTAACTCTAAACTTTTCCATGAACAAGAGCGCCATTGAAAATAATTATGATAATCAAAGACAATTGTGCTTTGACAAAAGTAAAGTTGACCTTTTCTTAAAGGATTTAAATAGTAAAAATTACATCTCCTAACTCATAAGGACAACATTGAAGAACTATATCATAACTTTACAGACTATCCTTTCCACTTCTATTAACAAGTTCTCTTTCGAGGTGTCCTGTAAAAAGAATAATAGAATGAGCAACCCTTGGTATGATAAAGAATGTAAAATTGCTAGGAAATCCATTAGGGATGCTTCTAATGAGTTCTTAAAACTTGATAAGATCAATACATACAAATCCCTAATTAAAAGGAAAAAAAAAGGTACTATATCAATAAAATGAAAGAGAAAATTTCACAACTATCTAAGCTGGATCCTAAGAAGTTCTGGAGCCAAATTCTAAACAACAATACTAAAGAAAATAATACGACTCCCTTAAGGGAATGGAATTCCTACCTTAAAAGTATTTAAGAGTTCCCTAATGTCATAGACACCATTCCTATTATCCCTATAGAGGATGCAGTTTTTTCTTTAGTTGACATAGAGTCTGGGGTTAAGCAGCTTGTAAATGGGAAAGCTAAGGACATTGAAGGTTACCAAGCTGGAATTTTTAAAATCGAAGGGTCTATCCTTATCCCTCACATACATAAGCTCTTCAATTTAGCAGTAAAGCAAGGCTTCCCTAAACCCTGGACGCAAAGACTCATTGTTCCTATTTAAAAAAAAAAGGATAGAAACATTCCCTCTAATTATAGGACCATTATGATTAGCTCGATTTTAGCCAAGCTTTATGGAATTATTTTGGAAAAGAAGATTAGCCTTTGGATAGAAAGTCACGGTAAAAGAGATAAAGGCCAAACCGGGTTTAGGAGATATCATTCAACTGTGGACCATCTTGTTACCTTTAGGATCATTGCAGAGGAGTTCTACAATACTAAAACCAATTTTTTTTTTTTGTTTTGTTGACTTTAGAAAAGCTTTTGACATGGTTCCTAGGAAAAACCTTTGGAATAGGTTGGAAGAGATAAAAGTGCCTCTTGAGTTGAGGGTTGCTGAAATAAGGATGTATGAGAACATTATTGCTAATGAGGGCTGGTCGAAAGATATTAACTACAATATTGGAGTCAAACAAGGTTGTCCCCTGTCCCCTACCCTTTTTTGGCATATACATTGACAAGTTAGAAGATTTTTTGGAAAAAGAAGGTTGTGTCGGTCCTACTCTCACTGGTATAGTCATCAATCTTCTTCTTTATTCTTATGATATCGTTCTTATGGAAAGGAGTCCTCATGATCTTGAAAACCAACTAAGAATCCTCAAGGAGTTTTGCTCCAATATGGGTATGAATGTTAATACTGATAAGACTAAGGTCATGATTATTAAATCCAATAAAATCACTTATGATACCTTCGTATATGACAACAACAACTTGGAGGAAGTGACTTCATACAAATATCTTGGAATTGATATTC